>APFE030906447.1:0-18225 GCA_000404065.3 Pinus taeda | reverse complement strand
CCACTTGAGAGGGGAGGCAGAACTGGTTGGGGGACGGGATTTGACATGGGTCAAGCAGGACAGATCGAGATTCCAAGATTTCATGATGAGGTGCTCCTGAGGAGAGTCCGGAAAATCTGTGTCTTGCCAATGTCGAATAGCCAAAGTTTCTTGGAGATTTTTCTTTAGGAGAAGCCATAGCATTTCTATCGGCCTGCTGTTATTGTTGAAGACTCTATTGTTCCTTTCCTTCCATAGTATCTAGTAGAGAAAGCCTAGGATAATGTTCCACAATGAGTTTAGCAGAGAGCTATGGAAAGGGTGATTTGGCCATGTTCTTATGGTATCTACTATGTCCCCCTGTCGTTTTCCTGATCTTCTATTACATTGATCAATTTTCTCCCATAATTGAGTAGCTAGTGGACAAGTGTCCATGAGATGTAAGATGGTTTCTGAGTTGAGATTGCAGTTGGGACATCTCGATGGTCCAATGAATCCCCTTTTTTGTAGATTATCCTAAGTAAGGATACGCCTCTTACCTAAGAGCCATAGAAAGGTGGAACCCTTAGGCCAGAGTCCTGGTTGCCAAACTTGATCCCAGAGCTGATCCTTTGCTGTATGAGTGTTAGAGTAGCGTAATTGGTATGCTTCCTTGGTGGTGAACATGCATTTTGGCGTATGTCCCCATCTTAGTTTGTCCTGCTGATTCGAGTGCTTGATTCTTCCATGATTTAACTCATGTTCAATTTCTGTCTAGGTTTCTTCTTGCTAATTGGTCTGCCAGGTGCTAGCGGGTTTCCATAATTTAAATTCTTGAGATGGTTGATGCTGCCAGAATTGATAAACATGAGTGATATTGGCTTGCTGCATAGAAGCCTGCCAGATTGGCTTGTGGAAGAGAGAGGCCAATTTCGGGAGCTGCTGCCATGAGTCCTCCTAGAACCTAGTTGTGGTGCCTGAGTGGATTTCCCAGAAGCTATGCTCTTGTATGAAGGCGCTGTGAAGCTTGGCGGCATTCCAAATCATGGATCTTGGAATGGTAGGGCTGATTCTTATGAGATCGTCCCATTGACTTCCTGGCACATATTTTTCTTGCCAGAGCCACGCCCAGGGGATGTGTGGTTTGGCAATCCAATTCCACCATATCCGGGCTCCCATTGTATTGTTGCTTTGGAGAGGATCCCTTAATCCAATCCCACCATTTGATTTTGGCTGGCAGACTTCTTTCCAATTGAAAAGAGCCCATTTCCTATTGAGCGCTGTGGAGCCCCACAGAAAACTTCTTTGAAGATTGCGGATTGCCTTGAGAACCCATTTGGGTGCTGCCAAAATAGAGAAAAGATACAAAGGCATAGCTTGGAGAACAGATTTGATCAGTATGAGTCTGCTAGGTATGTTGAGTGAGCGGAAAGTCCAGGAAGAAAGTCTTGCTTCCAATTTGTCAAGAAGCGTCCTCCAGGAAGCATGTTTAATGGCCGAGTCCAGCAGAGGAGCCCCCAAGTATTTTGAGGGAAGCGCTGCTATGGAGAATCCCAGAATTTGAGCAATGTTTTTTTGAGTGGTGACTGGGGTATTGAAAAAGAAAAGTTGGGATTTGGAGGCATTGATAGGGGTTCCAGAGGCTTCAGAGAAGAGAGAGAGCAGGGCTTTGAAGGCTTTTGCCTCTTGGGATGAGGGATGACCAAAAAATAGTGTATCATCTACAAACTGTTGATGGGATAAAGGATGGAGACCATGTAGAGAGACACCCCTTAGAGCATGAGAGGAGATAACATGGTGAAGTAGACGGCTAAGTCCTTCTGCCATGAGGACAAAAAGGAAGGGGGAATAGGTGATCCCCTTAACGAATACCTCTAGAGGGGTGAAAGGGCGTAGAGGGAGAACCATTGAGCAGGACCGAGAAACAGGGAGAGGTGATGAGATTCATTATCCACCTTGTCCATGTGGCATTGAAGCCAAAAGCCAATAACATTTGATGAATATATTCCCAACTAAGTTTATCGAAAGCTTTGGAGAGATCAAGCTTTAGAATCATACCTGGATTTTTGAGTAGTTTCAGGGAGTGGATCACTTCGTTTGAAAGAATAATGCCATCCATTATCTGACGCCCTTCTACATATCCAGTCTGCTCCAGCAATATGAGAAGAGGGAGTAGAGGTTTGAGCCGGTTCACCAATACTTTGGAGATGAGTTTGTAGATGAAATTGCATAATGCAATCGGCCTATATTTGTATGGCGTATTTGATTCATCCCCTTTGGGGACTAATGCTATGAAAGTAGCATTTAGGGAGGAGAGAATCCAGTGCATAGATCTTGATTCTTCCACTAGTTCCCAAACCTCTATGTTGATGAGCTCCCATAACTCATGAAAGAAGTTGGTGGTGAAGCCATCAGGACCTGGTGCCTTGCCATCCTTGAGTTGGGTCATCCCATCTTCTACTTCCTGCATTCAGACGGGTTGGAGCAGCAACAAAAACCATCTATTAAAATGCACACATAACAAATATTAAACATGTAGTGCGCATTTGATTTATAAAACAATGGAATGGCGCATATGTTATAAACCATGTCAACGACATATGTTATGAAGCTATGGTGGTGGATTAATATTAAAGTGTGAAATCATATGGTAAGTTGTGCTCACAAACAAAAAATGAAATGGTGAACTAAGTTTATGGTTTAACACTGTCGGATGCCACGGGATAAAAGCGCTGAGTTAAACATAGTATATGGTTGATATGTGCATATTTTCCATTGCACTGAATGTAATATTTGGTGCGGTTCTAAACAATATTGTATATGGCTATAACAATGCAAAATGTAATTTAATACATTGCTATGTTTGCCATTAAAGTTAGTCACCCACACTATATATACATGTAATGTAATGCAATGAAGGGTGGAGAGGAGTTGTGACATTTTGTAGAGCAAAGAAGAGTTTTAGTGCAGCTTTGGGGATTTTGGAGGTAAAACTTTGTAGGTTTATTTCGGGAGTTGTAAGAGTCTTTTTCTGAGTAGTTAGTTGCGTTGGATTTTTGAGATCGAGTAGAACACAACAGTACCAGCCAAGGATCTAGTTGATTTAGCTTTGATGTATTTTTTTGGATTTGAATTTCTAATATAGAGGCCTCCCCATTGAAGACGAAGGCTTGGAGATGTAGGCTTGAAGATAACTCTGTTAATAATCTCTTGTGTCACTTTTCTTCTCATGGTTTTCTATTCTAATATGCTGCAAAATTTATTAACAACTATCCATGCTTATGTATTTAATGGTGTTTTTAAATCATGTAATAACACTTTCTAACAGTTAATAAATCACAATTTCAATTAAATATATTTTCGGGATCATTTGGTATCAGAGTAGGTTGTTGTTAATTGTGATTTGAAGTGTGGATGATCACCAAGAAAAAATCAAAGCTTGGTGAAGGATAACTTGTTGCAGGAGATCTAGAGGTTGGCTCTAGGAGAAGGATAACTTGAGGACAAGAGATGGCTAAAGAAGGAAGCAGTGATTATCCATTTGGATCTGATGCAGGTTTCGTAGATGCTTTCATGACCTTGTGAGCCATGGTCGAAGAAATGGATCGAGAGTTTAAGGAAACAAAGTCTAAAGATGAAGAAGGAAATACATCACAATCTGGAAAAGAAGATGAAGGCGATCAAAAAGACCCTATCACTTCTCTCTTGACTCCACCTAAAACTTTGAAACTGTCGTTGAAACTCGATGTTAAGTTTGAGTTACCCATGTACAATGGAGAAGTTGATGTCGATAATCTTGACAACTAGGTAAGGAAAATGGAGGTCTACTGTGGTGTGCAATAGATCACTGAAGATGAAGTCAAAATCAGACTTGCATCGCTTCGTTTTGCAGGCACAACATTGATCTGGTGGCAGAGTAAGTTACCGAAAGGCACTTAGCATATCGGTAAGATTTTTCCATCATGGTTTGATTTTATTACCGCACTTAGAAAATAATTTTATCTATTGGGATATAAGCAAAAATCTTTAACAGAATGGCAAGGACTAAAAGTAAGGAAAGGTCATTCAGTGCAGGAATATACAAATGAGTTTTGTAAGAAGGCATTGATGCTAGATATTCCTTTGTATACTCAAGAAAATCTAATGAAAGACATAGGAGGATTACCTGAGTATGTTCGCAATACTGTATTTATGTTCAGTCCTACTAACTTGGATGAAGTGGTAGTACAAGATACTTACATTGAAGCAGGTAATTTTGGAGTTGGGGTATCATCAGAATTGACAGCCAGAATGGAAAGCAAGGGAAAAGGGAAAGTGAAGAAAGTAAACTTCAGCAAGAAGGAGGTTAAAACAAGCAGCTTATGCTAGGAAAGGTGTTGTTGTACAATCTAAAGAACTTAAGCAAGGGATCATTAAAGCTAATTACAAACAGATAATTTTGCTTAAGGAATCCAAAATTGTACATCAACAAGACTTGTAGCGTGATAAGTTCATTTTTGTTTCAGCTATGAAAGGAAAGTAGGGTATGGTTTTAGCTATGTCAATACTTTTAATGTTGTTAATGGGTTTATTATTGTTTAGTGGTGTCTGGATATTAACAACAAATATGAATGTAGATGTGGGTGGAAAAGGACTTGATATATTCTGTAGTTTGTGTGTTTTGTTGATGATTGCATGGATGAGTAAAGTGTACAGGTTCATAACAGAGTGGAAAGATACCAGACAAATAGGAAAATGGAACCCACATTGGTCTTATGGTACTTTAGGCTTTTGGTGGTCCAAAAGGTCTAAGAGGGGAGGAAATAATCCGAAATTGATCAATGGATGATCAAGGATCTAGAAAAAACCTAAAATTCAAAGTTACTATATTCAAGTGGAAGCAACACCATTGCGCAGATCTCGCTGAAACGACTCCAATGCAACTTGAACAGGTGCATTTGACCTCTGAATGAACGAGGAATTTCTTGTGGAATTTTGAGACGAAACAATGTTTTACTGCTCGACACATGGCAAACATACACGTTTAACTCAGTGGTAGATCTCTAGCTTTGTTATAGTGGTAATATCTCAAGTTTGGTTGCAAGGTGAAATAATAGGTTAAAAGGTGATTTTTACATGGTGATGGCATGTATCTATTAAAATGTCATTTTTAAAAACAAAAACCATATATTAAAATGCACACATAACATATATTAAACATGTAGTGTGCATTTGATTTATAAAACAATGGAATGGGGCATATGTTATAAACCATGTCAATGACATATGTTATGAAGCTATGGTGGTGGATTAATATTAAAGTGTGAAATCATATGGTAAGCGATGCTCACAAACAACAAATGTAGCGGTTAAAGAAATTTATGGTTTAACACCATCGGACGCCATGGGATGCGCCGTTCCACTGTGTTCACACTTGCCACACAGTTCCACCACTCCACCATGTTCACATACTATATTTGATGTGGATGTAACGTTCTTTACACACGCTCTAATGTGATTCCATCACCACCGAGAATGTTCTACTACATTTAATACATAGTTCAACAATAATGCCACGGTCCGCAGCTCTATCGACCGCCCATAATATGCGATTTGTTATGTAATGTTTTGTAAAGGAAACAAAATAAAAAACAATAGGTTATGTTGCTATGCTATGTTTAAGACCTAGTTCCACCATAACCGCAATAGTTCCACCACTCCACCATTCACATACGATTGGTTTTCGTTTTAACTGTGTGCACATTTTCTTGATAAAGATTGAGCAAGGATGACATAGTTGAACTACAAGAATATAGTCTTTGAAAAACATTGGCTAGTAGTATCCTATGCACATAATTTTCTGGGCAGTAGCCATTCCATAAAGATGACCGCCACATGCCCTAGCATGGAAATTCTGATTTAAAACATGTTCCACGTTAGCATGAGTGAGGCAACATCGAAGAATGGTATCAACACCATGATGATATAAAGTATCATTCATCACTAAATAGTTTATGGCTTGGTGGTGAATTTGATGATGGTCATCTCTCAAGAGATCTGGGTGGAATTGTTGCATTTGGAGGTAGATAAGAATGTCTCCATACCAAGGTTCGTTTGAGTTGACTAGATAGGCAGATTCATCAAGAAGAGGATGATGGGTTACCTCATCTAGAATGAAAATAGGAAGGTCTACCAATGATTCATCGAAGACTAATGAGTTTTTAGCCTTAGGAGTGGCAAAAACCAAATCAAATTGCTAGAGCATAACAATCCATTTGGAATATTCTCCTCCAATGACTTGACGAGATAGAATGTGTTTCATGGGATTCTCCAAGGTGATGAGAGTAGTCTATCTCAACAATATATAATGCCAGAAGAAATTGACAACAAAGGCAACTGCTAAGGATAACTTTTCCACATGTGAATATCAGAGTTCAAGCCTAGCCAAGCCTTTTGAGAGATAATAGATCGCATGCTCACTAAGATCACCATGGATTTGTACTAACACTATATCAATGGAGGATATTGAGGCTGCCAAGTATAAGATAAAGTGACACCAATAGTTGGGAGGACTAAGCAATGGGGCATATGTGCGTGCCTCTTTCAAGGCATCAAATGATTGTTGGGATTTCTCATCCCACAACTAACGGTTGAGAATCAGAATATTCTACCAAGAAGGTTCTCCTTCTTCAGGTGACCCACTTCTACCGCTACTTGGAGATACGAGGACTTTCAAGCCTTCAAGCTGGCTCGGTATGTCTTCAGGAGGTTGACCCCGAATACAGGGTTTCCAAAGCGCTTTTTCCAACCAGGGCTTCTAGGACTAGTAACTCAACCCACCAAGGGATTCCAGAGTGTTTTTCCAACCAAGGTTTCCAGGACTAGTAACTCAACCCAAGCTGTTACTGGGCTTCTAGAGTGTTTATCTAACCATGGCTTCCAGGAATTAGTAACTCAACCCAAGCTAAAGGAAACACGAGGACCAACTAGAAAAGTAAAGAAATAAACCCACAACACTATGGCTACCCAGGAAATGGCAAGGTTAGGAAACTCCACTGTCAATCTAGGCAAACCGCCATGCCAATGATAAATCATGACAAATAAACCACATGCATATGTGATGCATGCCAAAACTAGTGAGGAAAACATACATGCAACTCATTACTTGCAAGCAAAACCCGATGTAGTTGCTAATTTCAATTTCGTATTGTACTTTGCTTCTCTCTTTGCCTTCTTTCTCCAAAACTCTAAGTATGCCACACTCCTCCAAGAGTGCTCCAAAAATATTGTATGTGTCCAAGAGTATGAGAGAAAGAGAATAGAGAGAGAGCTCCAAAATTGAACTGACAAAAGTCTGAGAACTGATCCTATGAAGCCTTTTTATTAATGAGGCCTCTATTTTCTTCATTTCCCATTATTTTCATAAATAAATGTGCCAAAATACCATTTTTCCTTTCCAAAGAATTTGTCATTGCCTTTTCGAATTTCCTTAGCCATTAACAAATCACCAGTTATCCCCATCACTATGCTTTTTCCCAGCATTCAGCTTGGAATAAACATCCCAACAACTGTGGTTATTATTTTTCCTTTATTAACTTTTATTACATGGAATTTTCACCAGGGTTGTTATAGAACCCTCCCCCTTGGGGGAACACCATCCTCGGTATTCAACAACACCTACAGCCAACAAGGCTTCTGTAAGAAAAACATACTACCCATGGAGCTTTATAAATTAGCTCATTGCAGTATTTACAATTATCATCCTGTTGAGAAGCAAACCAACATGACAACATAATAAGTAGAACATCATAATGACATGAAAACCATACTGCTTATTGAATATTTATAACATATCTCATGGTGGTATTTACATCTGTATACATATGTACATATACCAAACATCACCAAAACATGTACCAAAACATCCGCTCAACCAATGAATAAGCAAGGGTACATAGCCCACGTCTGATCCACCATCTCCCATGTAGATTCATTGGGCCAAAATTGCTTCCATTGCACTTTAACCTACTTGATTTCTCATTTCCAGAGCATGAACACCTTTCTCTACAATATACAATGTCGTTCCTACTGGAACTATCCTTCTGGCTCCACCTGCAATACAGACCAGTCAATCATATGATTAACATCTTTAACATACTTCTTAAGCAATGACACATGGAAAACATCATGGAATTTCATTATCGAAGGCAGTGCAAGTTGATAGGCTACTGGCCCAATCCTCTCAATATTCCTAAAAGGTCTAAAAAACCGGGGTGCCAACTTTTCACATGATCCAATATGCAAGGATCTCTTCTTTCGTTTGATGCGCAAGTACACCTATTTCCCAACATGGAACTCCTTGAACAACCTATTTTGATCTGCGTAGTTCTTCTGTCTATCCCGTGCTAATTTCAAATTCTTCTTGATTACATGCATTCCTCACTCCATGTATTCCAACATGTCTGGTCTAATCAACACCCTGTTCACCAGATCACTCCAATTGATGGGAGTATTAAAACTATTCCCATACAACGCCTCAAACAGGCTCATCCTTAGTGACTCCTAGTACCCATTTTTGTAAGCACACTCTGCCAGTGGAAGGTACTCTTTCCACTTCCACTTTTGATGCATCACATACATCCTCAACATGTCCTCCAATATCCTGTTGACCCTCTTTGTCTGCCCATCTATCTGTTGATGATAAGATGTACTGAAGGCTAACTCTGTAGCCAAACCTGCAAATAACTCCTTCTAAAACTTGGAAGTGAACTTCACATCCCTGTCTGACACAATATTATTCGGAACTCCATGCAATTTGACCACGTCCTTGATGAAGATGTGTGTTACATCACTCGCTGAGAATGTAGACTTCACTGTAATGAAGTGTGTTTCCTTTATCAACCTGCCCACCACTACCATGATGGAATCACGTTGTCTCACTGTCCTCGGCAAACCTCTTATAAATTCCATGGAAATGACCTCCCATTTCCACTCTGGAATCAGAATCAGCTATAGAAGCCCACATGGATGCTTACACTCTACCTTCATCTGCTGAAAATCCAAGCACTTAGCCACAAACTCTGCTACATATCACTTCAAATTCGGCCAATAATATAATTTCGGCACTGTTGTTAGCATCTTGTAATATCTTGGGTGACCTAAATATGGTTTCGCATGAAACTCCCTCAATCTCGCCTTCTTGAGCTCACTGCTATTTGGCACATATATCATGTCTCTAAACCTGTACTTGTACCACTAGCTAAACCCTGCTGCAACTTGTGCACAATCTCCATATACCTGACATCCTATTGACCTGCTTGCAAGATCCTATCTTGTAAATCCATCCCGTAGGAGCTCATACCTGCTATGGTATGACATGCATCCTCCTGTTAAGAGCATTTTTGATCTTGTTGTCTTTATCTTTGATATACTTGATCTCAAAATTGAACTCATTGATCGTGGCCAGCGACTGAGCCTACCTGCAATCAAATTTGGTTGGTTAAATTGATACCGCAAACCACTTTGATCACTCATCAATACAAACCTCCTACCCAGAAGAGATTGCCTCCACATGTTCAATGCATGTATGACCACTGCCAACTTAAGATATGTAGTGGGTAGTTCTTCTCATGCTATTTTAGTTTCCGTGACTCATAGCATACCACCTGTCCATCCTGCATAAGGACTCCATCAATTCCTCTCTTACAAGCATATGTACATATTACAAACTCTTTGTCCACATTGGCAATATTTAACACTCATGCATGTGTCAACAACTGCTTGAGTTGCTAAAAAATGGACGCACACTCCTCTGTCCATTCACACCTCTTACCTTTCCTTTGCAATGTTGTGATAAGATAATAAATCTGCAAGAAGTTCCTGATGAACCTCCTGTAATAACTTGTTAGCCCCATAAAAGATCTCACCTTATCCACATTCCTGGGAACTACCCACTCCATGATAGATCTTACCTTTTCTGGGTCCACTGCTATGCCATCCTTAGAAACCACGTGTCCCAAGTAGTGTACCTCAGTCTTAAAGAATCTGCACTTGATGAGCTTAACATACAACTGATTCTCTCTCAATAATATCAAAATTGCTGCTAAAATCTTGACATGCTTTTCTTCATTTTTTATAATATACCAATATATCATCAAAGAACACAATAAAAAACCTGTCCAAATACAGACACAACGCACTATTCATGAAGAGCATAAAGGTAGCTAGAGCATTAGTTAAACCAATGGAACTACAACAAACTCATAATGGCCATACCTGGTTTAGAAAGTTGTCTTGTAGATGTCCTCTTCTTTAATGCGTATCCGATGATATTTGGTTCTCAGATCAATCTTCAAGAGCACTGTCGCTCCCTTCAACTAATTAAGCAATTCATTAATCCTCGGTAACAGATACATGTTCTTGATGGTCACTTGATTTAACTGCTTTTAGTCATTGCCTAATGTATCCCTTGTCCAACATTTCCTTCAACTATAGCTTCAACTCTACCAACTAAGGTGTACTCATCCTGTAAGGTGCCTTTGATGCCGGAGCTGCCCTTGGCACCAAGTCAATAGAAAAGTCTACTTCCCTGTGAGGTGGAAACTTTGAAATATCTACAGGAAATACATCCTAAAACTGATGTAGAATTGGGTACCTGCTCAAAACATCTGCATCCTCAACTTCCTTACATTTATCACTAGAAATGTGCACTGCAAATAACACACACCCTTTCCTACGACTACGCTTGGCTTGCATAACTATCACCATTCTAACTACCGTTGCTTTCTTCTTACCTCACAATACTCTTTATTCTCCATTTTCATCCAAGCATTCAATGGATTTTTCATAACAATACACCTTGGTTCTATGAAGGTACAACCAATCCCTGCCAAACAACATACTATATGATCACAACAGTAATACATTCAAATGTGCTGAGGTACGCATACTATTCAAATCAAATGCACAAGCTCTTACTCAATGATGAACCCACTTCTTTGTACATATAGCCAACTACATTAACCAAGAATTTGCATGCACTTCTTTATTCAAACACACTTATCCACCAGGTCAGGATTAACATAACTATAATTAGATCCATGGTCAATCAAAATAGAAACAACTTGATAAAAATTATTACCATCCATCTCAATGATAGATGCTTAATGGTCTATGTGTCTATTATCTAGTGCTGCATAGATCTTAGGAATACTCTTCCCAACATCTCCCACTTTCTGTGCCTCGTGAGCACTATAGATCCATGGTCTACCACCCAGATGTTGTGGGAAATATCCCCTATGATGCTCTCCTCCACAAGTCCAACATTGCAAAGGCTTCAAACCTTCATCCTTATTTTGCTCCTCATATCGAAGTCCTTGTCCTCTGTCAGATGCATTGAACTTCTTAGATGGTGCTGCATTCTCTTTATTACCTGTACCCACCAGGAGACCTATTTCCATATGCCCCATTAGTTCTTGTAGAATTTTGTAGAATTTTTCTACAAATCAGCTAGCTCTGATACCATGGAGAGCATTTTCTACAAATCAGTTAGCTCTAATACCATGTAGAAATTTCCCACCTGTAGATCAACATGGTAATCCAATGTACTAAAGAAAAACACTTGATCTACTTCTATAAAC
Source organism: Pinus taeda (assembly GCA_000404065.3). Classification (NCBI taxonomy): domain Eukaryota; kingdom Viridiplantae; phylum Streptophyta; class Pinopsida; order Pinales; family Pinaceae; genus Pinus; species Pinus taeda. The sequence continues at coordinate 6,649 of APFE030906447.1, read as the reverse complement.
ATTTTATCGGAAGCTTAATCAACCATGAGAAACATCAATAAGAACACATATAACTAATATGGAGAAATCAAACATACATAACACAAGATATATCCAGGGGAAAGCACCCGCTTAAAAACCCAACCATGTATTATCAATTAAGTGGAATCCTCTTCACAATACAAAAAGAATCAACTCAATAGCTCTCCTGCTCTCTTTTTACTATGATGATCTTCAATCAAAAGATAAAAATCATGGACTACCTAGGCCTCAATATATAGGCCACAAGTCCTCCAATCTCCTATAATAGATCCTTCTCCATGCAAGGAATACTTACTAGAAATATCCAAGCATCTGATAGTAGAGTGCCCCACATTTGATCTCAACTGGGTCTCTGACATAACTGATATGCAACAGTTACCCATGAGTGAATTCTTAGTGATCTAAAATAATAGTTGTAACATGCATGCAAGCATTAACAAACTATATTTTATTATTTTAACAACTTGTCAAAATAATCTAACTAGACTTGACTAGTTAGAACTAAGTCAACTGATTCTCTCATTATAGAAGTCATACTTATTCCCTCAATCAGTGGAGGAAATTAAGGATAAATTCCTTAATCAATGGGACAACTCATGTGCATGCTCACAAATACTTCAAATTCGAATTTTCTTAACTAATTAACTCAACTGAATTAATTAATTAATATTTCCAATTGCTATTAAGACCAAAATTAATTTTACTTCCTATAGATAGACTAGGGATTGCTATAAGTAGGAAGGGACCCAGAAATGCTATTTTTAGAACTTTCTATTTTTAGCAGTTTCACCTCTCACCCAATGTGGCCAATGACCTTACTGGCCAAACTGCTATTTTTCGACATGCTATTTTTAGTAGGTCTATTTTTAGCACATTCTAAATTTAACATTTCTTGGTGCACATTTTTCAACACTCTATCTCAATAAGAAAGGCTTCCTCTCGAACTTGATCCTGTAACTCTGGAATGTTCCGCATGCAACAGATCTACTTGGTCCACTTGCTCCAACAACACTTGGAACAAAAACACTCCCAACTGACCACTCTGTTGGGCTAGGAACATACTCTGATGTTGAAGCTCTACTTGCTGTTGACAAGTGCTCCCTCTCTGATATCTACACTACTGCAACATCTCCATGCATCTCGCACCATTGCACACCTCTTTGTGCCACCTAGCATTGCGCAAAACACTTGTGCCTCTCACATTGCTGCAACCTGCTAGCTATACGTTGTCCTAGGATTCCCTGCACTATTGCTCTCTTTGCTGCTCCATCCACATTTTTCTCTACCCATTCAGTCAGTTCCTGCTACTCCACATCGGGGCTCCTGTAGCAAGGTCTCATCTAAGAGGTTGGGTACATCAAGGATCTTGCCCCTCCTCCTTGGGATGATCACTCCACATCGCCCCACCTCCTACTTGGAGGTATGACTGCATGTGATCCCTTTGTCCACCTGCCTCAAATTTCCCCCCTACTTGAGTTCTATGCATGAGTAGATGTTTCTACTCGATCTCCACTAAGCTTCCCCTGTTGTGGTTGCTCCGTAACCTCCTGAAGCTGCTGCACCAATCGTGGCTCCTCCGCAATTTTTTGAGACTTCTTCTTGCTCTACATGTTGAGAGGTAATTTACTCTCCCTCTCAACCACCAAGTATCTAGCCTTTTCCTTGCTCCTCAAGGCTTTGCATGCATCTTGTACCTCAAGTGCATACAAGTTCTTGGCTAGCACACCAATCTATTTCCACTTTCTCGTCGTCACGAAATTTTCTAGAAAAAGAGCTGATTTTAAATCACCGATATCTCCCTCATCCGAACTCTGATTTTAAATCACCGATATCTCCCTCATGAAGATCAAACCAAAATCATTACACTAAATTCTGCATTTAACTTCATCGTGACTAAGTAAGAGAAAAACTCATCAATCAATGTATACAATAAAAACATACAACTTTATCATACAAAAATTCAATTGCTCAATATTCATACTAAAAAATTTGCAATTAACATACACAAATCAAACCACTAAACAAGCATCCAAATATTGTGCAATTATCACAAAATCCCATGGTTGGAAAATATTATATTGATTAAATCAAATTCATTTACATAACTTCAACTTGATTTTAGATTTATGATTTTCTATTGACATGTTATAATTATTTATATTGATGCATTATTTGATACTTTTAATTTACAATCTAATAAGCAATACAAACACACAATCATAACAAGCATTGCAAATGCACAAACATTCAAACATCAAAAGAATTGCAAATACACAATCATACAAACATCCCATCAAATCTTTGTACTACATGCAAAATTATAAATACATACAAATATTGCATATGAAATTTTTATCATCATACATAGAAGATTGTAAATATCCAAACATAAAAAATTAATGTAGACACTAAATCAAGCCATATGCTAAAGAAAAGCCACACAAAATTCAAAGTACATAACAAACATGTCATCCACATTCATTATAAATACACAACTATGTAAATAAAAAGCCAAACAACAACCATTCGCATACACAGTCACAAGTACGCGTCAGAAAAAGCATTGTAAAGACACAAATACATTGAACATTACATATCAAATTTTTGTCATCACACACACAGAAAATTTTTGAATGCACAAACGTAATATAGATACCAAGCACCAAGTATTAACAAAGAAAATTCTCACACATTTCAAAATATATATTAACGTGCCACCGATTCATTGTAAAACACAATCAAATAAATGAAATTCAAACAATAATCATTACACTAAATTCTGCATTTAAATTCATCATCACAAAGTAATAGAAAAACCCATCAATCATTGTATGCAATAAAAATATACAACTTCATCATACAAATATTCAATCATTCAATAGGCATACAAAAATAATTGTAACTAACATACACCAACCAATCAATGTACTTACAATAAAGACATACAACTTGATCATATACAGATTGAACCGCTAAACAAGCATCCAAAAATTGTGCAATTATCACAAAAACCCATGCCTACAAAAATATCATATTGATTAAATCAAATGCATTTACATAACTTCAAGTTGATCTAAAATTTAAGATTTTCAATTTACATGTTATTATTATTTATATTGATGCATTATTTGATATTTTTAATTTACAATCTATTAAACTAAAACTATCTAGTTCTAAGATAAATAAATAAAAGTAAATGGAAAAGTAAGGTGGAGAGAGGGACACAAACCCTTGAGGATAACCATGGTCCATCCTCAAGAGCAATGAGAAAGGGCTTTTAGCCCTTTCAAACAAAACAATACTTTGTATTATTATAGTGGTTTTAGAGTAATTACATAATGAAGATGAAAAATAAATGAATGCCAATTTATTTTGGGTCACGATAACATAATGAATTCATGTCATGAATTCATAATGACATGTAGATAGTTCATCTATCCTAGCATGCTTGTATATTCATATCCTTTCTTATCGTCTGCCAAAAAAACAAAAAATAATTATTAAAATTTAATCGTCATCTATGCCTTATTTGTAAAGTAGCAAAAGCTTTATAAAGAATCAAATTTAATAGTTTATGAAAAATAAGCAGCCTAATTTTATAACTGAAAGGCAATGAATAGATTGAAAATTCATATCATGCATTGAATTTACCTTTGCACCATTTGCTCTACCTTGTGTTTCTGCAACCATGATATGCCCATGCAATATAAGTCATCTTACTCCCATATAACCTACAACCTACTTAGACATACTCATAAAATCACAATTATTTTATTCCTACTCCACTTTTAATGTTTTTTTGTGGGTTTCTATAATTGGTTCTTTCCTTTGCCACATTTGTTCAAGATGTCGTTTACTAGTTTCTTAATGCCAAAAGCCCATATTCCGAAATGTAATCTCTCCTATCTCAACAACTATATGTTGAGGAATTAATAAATCCACACAATGCAGGAAACTCTAAGAGGAGGAGGAGAGGCACTACAATGCCAACGCCAATATGAAGTTAAAAATTGAATTGAATTAAAGCAATCAAGATCCTTGACTATTGATATGACTTGTTTGATAAGCAACACCAATTATCTCTCGCACTTTACTATCACAGATTGCCAATTTTTTTAAGAGTGAAGGGTTGGGACTGCAATGTAGGTTATATTTATCTCTTAGATGTTGATACCAATTCCATTTGCAAAGGATGACTCATATTTCATAATGTGGAAAGATGCTCCAGCTTTTACAGCAAGACAAAAAAGGCTACGACTAGACAACAAAAGCACAATCCATGTCATTGAAGAAAAAATATAATCCACTATAGTGTTTGTTAATTTAAAAAAAAAAAAAACATGTAGATATAAAAGAAGGGTCAAAACCTCTTTCCATGTCATCATGATGAAATTTTCATATCCTATTTTAGGAATTAAATAATTGAACTGAATTATAATAATCAAAGAACCCTCACACTATGTCAGTTTTCTCTTTTGATAAGCACTCTGAGTTATTCTTTGTCATTTTTCTCCTTCGACAAGGACTGTGAGTTATCTCTTAGATGTTATTATCATAGACTATCAATTTGGAGGGGAGGGTTGGGACTGTAGGATGTGAAAATATGTGCCATCCAATGGAGGATGTAGCCACCTTTTACAACTAAACATCAAAAGCAAACCATTTTTCATAAAGTATACTTTAGGTTTTCTTTCTGACATTGACAAAAAGCTCAAGCTTTTCCCAATTTCCTTCTTGGATCATCCCTCCTAATTATATTCCAAGATGGTGAGTTGATCATTGTTGCTCATAATCAAGAAACACCTAGCTTGACTAGCAAAGGGGAGAAGAAACAATGATTCTATCAATAAGAGATATTGCCATTTTCATAATGAATGTTGTTACTTGTAGGCCAAAAAGGTCAATGCCTATCTTATTGAACAACATCAAATGATATAAGTGTTTACATTGATGATGCATACCTAGATATTAATGTTAATAATTCAACCTCCATCTACCCTTAGCATGTTCTCATGGAAGAAAACTAATATGAGAACAAGAATGAAGCTCTCTTCACTTAACAATTTCTAGATCAAGCAACAACTTGCACAATTAATCATATACAATGTATCCATTTGTGGGTCCTTCGTTGGTGGCTTGGTACAATGTGTTAAAGTTGAATGTTTCTATTGACTCTATGCAAATAATTAGGCTCTTAGTTGAACTATACTAAGACTGCTAAATTGAACAGGTGAACATTTTCCAAGGACCATTTCATCCCACTGTTAATCTAGGTTGTCATTGATTTCAATTGTTGATATGACAGTGACCGGGATGGAAAATATTCTTGAAGATGCTAGAGGATGACTACAACTCTTGTTTAAGTGATGAAGACACAAATGAAGTGTCAATCATGTATCTTGATCATAATGAAATGCTACCATATCTCTATACTTGATGAAGGCCTAGAAGAAATACATGTGATGACATGTCCTACCTCCAATGATGTGAAGCTTGATGTCCTTACCTCCGGTGATCCTAATAATGAAGACTACAAAATGATGGTGACCATATGTTGAAGAAGACAAGGTGATGAAGAAGGAAATCAAGGACATGATGATGGTGACTCTATGAAGAAGAAGGCAAGTAGATGATTAAGAAGACAATCAATGAAGAAATCAATCTATGAAGAAGCACAATAGTCAAGGCATTCTACCCTACCTTCACTAATAATTAGTCAGTCACACTAAAAATTCCTTTTTACTATCTTAGAGGTAGAATTCCTTGAAGACACCTACACGATCTTGTAAAGCATAGTTTTGCCTTTCTAATGAGCTATTACTTGAGCAAAATCTCCTAAATATGAGCAAGAATTAGATTTTACATTTTTAAGGCAAGCTTCTGCCAATAAGATGACCTATGCCTAAACAAAATTCATGTAGGAGTAAGGGCTTTCATACTATGCTCAAATCAACATGGGACTGTGCACCAATCAACACGGAATTGTGCACCAATACTGAACTGTGCACCAAACAAGGACACACCAACCTCGAACTGTTGGTTCAATTTGTGGACTAGGTAGGATCACATGGTAATGACGGTGTGTTGGATTATTAGCCCTCAGATTTTATTGGAGTATTAACCCTCAGACTGTGTTGGATTGCGGATTGTATAGTTTTTTTTGGATTCGGGATGTGTGTTGGTTCAAGCCTTGACTATGGTAGATACACTTGCAAATGAAACCTTGAAGATAAAGATCTCCTCATGAAAAAAACAACAAACATCCTAATGCACAGTGAAGTCAAGAAACCATGAACTAAAGATAGCACAATGGAGTATAATGAAGCATTGAGAAGTGGCATATTAATTCGGACCCGAGGTATCATATTCGGGCTTGTAGCAGCATATCAAAATTCAGATCAGTAAATTGGTGCAGCATGATGCCATAATATTATTGCTAAAGTTTTGTTGTAGTAAGGACATTGGTAAAGTTGTGTTGCAAAAGTCCTGGTGTAGTACTAAAATATTGGTGCAATGTTGAAGTCTTAGTGCAAGAATATTGGTGCAAAATTGATGAAGAAGTATGGTGCAGAATAGATGTAGTATGGTGTATAAATCCTTGTGTAGAAGTATTGGAACAATTTTAATA
>APFE030906424.1:0-10652 GCA_000404065.3 Pinus taeda | reverse complement strand
AGGAGAGGGCCAGCAGGGTGATGTACGAACGCCTGGCCTTATTCTATACCAAGTTCTAGATCATGTTTAACAATCAAGTCGAAACAAAACTTCATTCCAGACCTCCTTTCAATAATGATTGGGCTATTATTGTGGTAGCATCTTGTGTCATTCTAACTATTGCACTAAATTTTGCACTAACTCATTTTCCTCTCAGATGAATGTTTTTTTTAACCATCTTGTTATTATTTATTTCAGGAAAATGTTTTCCTATCTATCTTACTCACGGTAACATTCACTTTTATTTCAACCCAATCTTCCCTAAAAATATTTCAAAGCTTTCACAAATAAACCGAATGAATATTGTAAACGTTGCTCAAAATGGTTATCCAAGTACACGTACTGTTTTCAACACAACATTTTGAAATTAGAAAAGCACCCACTTCGTAATCAAATAGACATATAGGGTAAGTTGTATGGAATATACAAAATATTTTAGAGATGAATATACATTTAAAAGAGTGACGAGAGTAGTTTAAATAAAGTTACAGCATTAAACACAACATTTAGAAGTTAGAAAAATACTCACATCAAATAGACATATGAAGTAACTTGTATAGAATATACAAAACATATGAGAGATGAATATTTATTTTAAATAGAAATTAAGGTGGAATCGTACTCTAGGATTTACAAAATATAATAAATAAAATGTGAGTATTTATCATTTACCCTTAATAAATACAAAAATTATTAAGCATTGAAAAATGAATACAATAGTTTAAATGCATTTATTAGAGATATATAATTAAAATTATTAAATTTTAAAATTTTGAGAAGTTGTGATAATAAATATTATGAACACATTTATTGTTTTAGAACTATTTAAACGCATCTAAACTATAAACAACAACCATCTATTACATAAAAAAATATATTAAATAATAAGTATATAAAAATATATTGGTATATATATGATTACATACAATAATAAAAATAACAATTAGAAATAGAAAGAAATAAATGAGTTTTAAATAATGTTTTTTTTATAATAATATTGAACATAATATTTTATTTTCCCAATCAATACATAAATCAATTAGAAGAAAAATGCATGTGAAAAAATCTAAAGGTTTGGTTATTGTGGCAAGCATCTTAAGTTGTGGGACTAGCAGCTCCTTTATGTATAACATGCATACAACTAAGCAATTCATTCATCCACGGAGAGCTCATTGTTTGAGATATGCTTTGGTTAATTACCAAAGGATTCCTTAGACATGGTATTTGGGAGAGATGAAGATTCGAGTGGGAAAGATGACAGGAACAAAGCACAGAAGTTCATTTAGCGAATTCAATTAATTCACGAGGCAGTGCAGGAGCAGTTGGAGAAAAGTCAAGCTCAATACAAATCTCGACACTACAAGCACCGAGTCGATCACCAAGTCCAAGTTGGAGACAAAGTGTGGCTCCACATCAACAAAGACAGAATGAAAGGCGAAGTAAAGAAGCTGCGACAAATCCAACATGGCCCATTCACCATATTGGAGAAGAATGGAGATAATATTTTTTGTCTCGATTTGCTAGCATACATGCAAATGTACTCAGTGGTGAACGTTGAAACCTTGAAGCTACACTAAAGAGGTTGGACATGTTCCTATAGTGGATGACTTTGCATCAGAATACTAGCACAAGCTACTAGAGGACATCATTCTTGATAGGAAGACCAGGACTTCATGATGGGGAGATGTGGAGTACCTTCACATTGGCTTTAGAGGAATTCATCCAAGTAAGGCTCAATGCATAGAGAAGGATAAAGAGAGGGAGAAATTCCGTCACTAGCCAATTGATTGATAAAGCTTTTGGCAGTTCAAAATCTCATCAGTGGGGAGGAATGATCTAGGTGGATCTAGAAATAGAAGTGGACTTGAAAATAGTTCAAAAATATAAGTCATCTGATGGAAGTGAAACCAAACCAATCATATTTCTCATCGTTCTGATTTCAATGGTGTGAACGACACTCAAATTCGAGTTTGTATGCTCAAGTTATAGATCGTCAAAGTTTTGGTAAAACTTAGCCAAGTGGCAGTCACTAATGGGGCAACAAATTTGCAGAGTCCCGACGCACGGAATTTGGTGGTATGAATAGGAGAACTTCTCACCTACTTAGTGTTGGCTTGTTGGGGCCTGACCGAGGTTCAGAAGTGTTTTAGCCAAACAAATTCTGACACTACTAGCCCTTTTGGCAAACGTTCATGAAACGTGGACTGAGGTCTCACTCGAGGTAGTATGGGAGGGTGTTGGAACTAGGTTTCCACACCCTAGGGATGCATTGATGAAGTCTGGAAAGGTTGCAAACTAATCCTGCATTGCTCCGCGCAACTGTCTGACTTTCGTGTAGCGCGATGAGGCGTTATTCAGATCCTTTACCCTTACTGTATTATTATTATAGATCTAACTTAATGTTGTGGGCCCAGTATTCTTATTTACTCAATTTAGTGCGCGCAATCATAAACTATAACAAGATGCATAAACATATAACAAAATCATAAACATACAAATCTACGAATAGATGCACAATATTTCAAAATCAACTTATCTTTTATTAACTTTTGTTATGTTACAACCTTCACTCTGCCCTGCGCAGTCAGCTGCAGTGATCCAGGTGGATGTTGCTAGCCACCCACCTATCCCATTTGGACCCCCACAACTATCTCTTTCAGTTTTTCAGTTTCCGTAATTGTAGCACAATTTACTATTTTTAGCAGTTTTTTTGGGTCCTGAACTTCCAGAGCCGTTTTGAGGCCCTAAATGACGTTTTTTGGGAAATTTGGGGGCAACATGGTTCCATGGACAGATGTTGTCCTTCCCAAAGTGGTAGTTCTTGGATAGATCTTTCTAACGAGCTATCATATGCGTCAAATGGAGATCTATGCCAAAGTTACAACCCCGAGAAATTCATGTACCAATTTACCCAAAACGGGGCCCACAATTTGGCGTTTCATCTTCTAGGGTTAGGTTTTGGAATGTGAAGGGTTTTCCATTGTTTCTCAACAATAAATAGGCCTTCGAGCCTCATTGTAACACAGTTTGGAGAACAGTTCAGAGGCATGTAGCAACCACATCTCTTCTTAGAGATAAGCTACCATCGCCCTAGCTCGTTTATTTCCATTTCTGGTTGTAAGCATATTTCAGTATTTTCCATTAATGAAATGAAGTATTATTTCCGCTGCATCTTGGTGTATATGGTTATCTCTTTATTTTATTGCATTCCTGTTTAAATCTGGATTAGTGGTATCAGAGCGGTCTGCTTTTTCTCTGTTTTTCTTTGCATGTCCCCAACGAGGTCGAGATATAAGGAGTTAGGGCTTGAGATGGTTGAACCTTTGCAAGACCAGCCTCGCAAATCCCAACGGCCTCCCATGGCGGATGAGAAGAAAGACGAGGGGGCAGGAGATCCTATCAAAATCTTGCTCGAAGAAGCCCTCGAGCGGCAAAGGAATGTGATGATGGATAACTTTGCGCAAATTCTTCAGCGGCTACCCAGAGGTGACGCATCGGCTTCCAACAGCTACTCTGGAAACGCCATACCCTTTAAGGTACAAGTTAATTTTGAAATCCCCATATTCGAGGGTCAGATAGACGCAGATGTGGTAGATAAATGGTTAAATCTGCTAGAAGGGTATTTTTCTGTTCATAAATTTTCAAGTCGGGAAAAGATTTTTTTCGCTCTTCTCTAAGCAGCCCCCCACGTTAAGGACTAGTGGGAAACCTACTGCGAGCAGAAGGATGAAAGTACAGGCTCACTATTTTTAGCCGCACCCACTTGGGATTCATTCTGAGATGCCATTAAGGAGCAGTACTACCCTGTCAAAAGCTATGAGGACAAATACATCAAATGGACCACGCTGCGGCAGGGACGGGACCAAGATGTGCCTGAGTTCACAAACATTTTTCAAACCCTTCGCACACAGTTGGGTATCAAAGATTCTGAGCTGCATCTGGTACTCAAATACCATGGTTGCCTACACAGATACATCCAGGAAGAGATGGAGTTCTTGAACATCTCCTCACTCGGTACAGCATACCGATACACTGTCAAAATCGAGCAAAAGTTCAAACAGAAGAAGCGAGACTTTGGATCTGCAAATTTGAAGCCCAAAGGACAAAGACAAGGTGGGGTGACCCAAGACAACCCGTCGAAGCCACAAGAAAAGAACAACACCACAAAGTTGAAGAAGGATAGAGGAAAGTGGTGTGAGTTCCACAAGAGTCCCACTCATAACACAAGTGAGTGTCGAACCAAGCAGTCACTAGTGGCCGAGTTGAAGGCTTCCGAATAAGAAACATGTTCTAACCCTAAGCCAGAACCCGACAAGGGGAATGGCAAAGGGAAGCAGATCATTGATGTGGATCCGAGTGTCACTGTTGCCACCACAAAGATCTAGAAAAATGAGCCCGAAGATCCACAGGAGGGGGAACGTCTTTTCCACTCACAAATGTGGGTGAAGGGTTCGCCACTGCAATTCATTGTCGACAGTGGCAGTCAAAAGAACCTTATTTCAGTAGAGGTTGTGAAGCGGTTGGGCCTACCGACTACACCACACCCACAGCCGTACAGTATCGGGTGGCTTCATGAAGGATGAGATCTCAAAGTTCGCCAGTAGTGCCGCCTTCCCTACAACATCAAGCCCTTCACAGACGAGGTATTGTGTGATGTCACACCTCTGGATGTTTATGATGTACTATTAGGCCAGCCATACTTGTGGAGGCAACATGCTGTGTATGAGTCAAGGCCTCGCGCTATCATTATTTCTTTGGGTGATTCATTATACAAGATACCAGACGTAGCCCCACCTACTACCACGTCTTTGATAACTGCTAAGAAAGGCAGTAAGCTCATCTCCCAGACTAGGAAGTTCATCTGTCTGGTTCACTCCCAAAGTAAGGGGAAGATCGTTCCTACATCCATGACCCCCACAAAGGGTTCCTCCACACAGCAGCAGCTGCAAAGGGATACGGTCATGACCGAACACAGGAACAACTTCTCCTCACCCACAGGGGTACCACACAAGTTTCAGGTGGGCAACAAAGTTTGGATGCATCTGCAAAGAGAATGCCTTACCAGAACCCATCAAAAACTCAGACCACTCTGACATGGTCCTTACACCAGCTTCCCACCATTATTGGACACATTAGAGATTGCAGGACAAGTTCAACAGATGGAGGAACTCAACGCAATGGGGACCATTGCTTCCTAAGGGGGGAGGAATGATCAAGGTGGATATTGGTGGCCACCCACCTATCCTATTTGGACCCCCACAACTGTCTCTTTCAGTTTTTCAGTTTCCGTAGTTGTAGCATAATTTATTATTTTTAGCAGTCTTTTTCGGGTCCTGAACTTCCGGAGCCATTTTGAGGCCCTAAACGACGTTTTTTTGGGAAATCTGGGGGAAACATGGGTCCATGGACTGATGTTGCCCTTCCCAAAGTGGTAGTTCTCAGATAGATCTTTCTAACGAGCTATCATACGCGTCAAACGAAGATCGTATGCCAAAGTTACGACCCCGGGAAATTGATGTACCAATTTACCTAAAACGGGGCCCACAATTTGGCATTTCATCTTCTAGGGTTAGGTTTTGGAATGTGAATGGTTTTCCATTGTTTCTCAACAATAAATAGGCCTTCGAGCCTCATTGTAGCACAGTTTGGAGAACAGTTCAGAGGCATGTTGCGACCACATCTCTTCTCAGAGATAAGCTACCATCGCCCTAGCTCGTTTATTTCCATTTCTGGTTGTAAGCATATTTCAGTATTTTCCATTAATGAAATGAAGTATTATTTCTGCTGCATCTTGGTGTATATGTTTATCTTTGTATTTTATTGCATTCCTGTTTAAATCTGGATCATGCAAGGGCCCATGCACACAACTATGGACTCTACCAGACCTCTGTGCACACAACTGCAGAGCCTCTTACAACTATTACGACCCAAGACTCCGACTTACAGACTCAGAGCGAATATCGCATTCAAAAACCTATAATATTTTTCATCAGAACTAGAACTGCCTTCTACCCTTAGAGCCTCGCTCTATTTATACACTCCCATGGTCTACGGACCATGGGTAGGCTAACACATTCTATATTAAATCACCATATTTTAGGGCGAACTACGTTTTGAATTGACTTATTACAATTCACACTCTGCGCACTTCACGGAGCTTTTACATCATTGTTACCCAAACTTGTGGGCTTTAAGCCCCAAAACCATTACGTGGGGGATTCGTTGCCCAACAGGCCCCCAACATAATTATCGTGACTCGTCCCGAGTCACTCCGTTGGTGTGGCGAGTCACACTGCTAAGGCGTCGCAGTCCACCATCCCTGTGAGTGACGTACTACAATCTATTGCTTCATCATTACTGCTTGCAACGCTTCTTCAAGCTCCTACTCCATTGCCCCTACAAATTTTCTTAACTGATGATGCTCATTTTTCTCTACTAGGTTAACAAAAAGCGACCCCTCATAGGATTTTAGCTCTAGCCAAGATATCAATGTGTGAACTTTTTGTGAAAGAGCAACAAACTCACAATATCTAGGTCAGTATACTCAATGTCTGTTGAAGCTTGTGTTTCATTTTTGTAAGAGAGTTGCTACAATGCGCGAGGTACCAATATTCAAGTCTCATCGTGGACACGTGGCCCACTTCAATTCCATTTAAACTGTCGACTTTTGTTGCAAGATTCCTTGTCTTACCCTTATCTTTCATATATCGCCTACCAGACTGCGGATTTCACGATGACATCCGGACCGGTCTTGCTATCTATCTGGGATTTTCTGGTACATCTCCCACCATTGGCGTTGGGCTCAGCACGGCGTCCTTGGCTATTGGCATTATGCTATCTTGAAGGTCTTGCATCTCTTTTGGTACTGTTGCAAACATTGGCCTTACTCTCAACACATCCAAGTTTGACAAGTCCATACTTATTGGATAGCGCAATAACTTAATTCTCAATATGCCACAGTTTGTTCAATGGATGACTAACTATGATTGATAGGCCTATTGAAATTCAAATTCAACCGTTCCCCCCTTATTCGAGTCATTAATGCGAGATTTACGATAGATCATTCTGAATCTGGCTATGAATCTGTATCTTAATTTCCCAGTCCCCACTCCTTTTAACCTTAACTCAGACATATTGTCATGAACAATGACCCCAACGGTCACTTCCTTGATTCTTCGCGCAGCAGCGTAGCCCCTTCTGCGCGGCCGTAACCCTTGTGACATACCAACCCTGCGCGCACCCCTATTGTCGCATAGCTCCCTAACAGACTATTTTATAGTCCCGCACTCTCTTTTAGCTATCTGGAGTAGTGAGATTGTGCTTTGGTCAGTTAGTTAGATAGTCGTCCCACCCGTGTAGGGCTTAGGTGACTGCCATTTACTTCCTAGGAAGGGCTCTCCATTAAGTTTGATTAGCTAGACTGCACCTCCGTCTGTGAACTCTTTTACCACGTATGGTCCCAACCAATGCATTCTGAATTTTCTAGGAAATTTTTCGAAATTGTTGGCATATAGCAACACTAAACCATTTATCTTGAATATGTGCAGCTTGATGTGGCGATCGTTCCAAGCTTTCTCGTGTTGTTTCTGTACCTACTGATGGAATCCCACCAGAAATTGTTCTTCCTCAAGTTCTTCTAATTGCGTGAGTCTCTCTTTTAAGGTTTCGCGATCTGACATGCCTATCATTGCTACTATTTGCAAACTGGGTACGATGTACTCCATTGGCATGACTACCTCCATGCCATTGACTAACTTGAATGATGTTTGACCCGTCAATTTCTTGCATGTGGTTCTGTATGGCCATAATACGATAGGTATGTGCAAGTCCCAATCATTTCACTGCGCGTTACATACTTTGATTAGCGCAGTCTCCAGAAACTTATTAAATGCTTCCACTATCCCATTAGCTTGCGGATGGTATGGCGTACTTTGCTGATGATACACCTGGAACTCCTCAACAAGTGCGTTGATAGTTTCATTTAGGAAGTGCATTCCGCAGTCACTCATTAGGATTTTTGGGCATCCAGACCATGTCAACATGTTGTCGAACAAAAATTTTGCAGCCGTGGTAGCCGTGCAGTCCTTAATCGGCTGTGCTTCCGCCCATCAAGTTAGGTATTTTGTCATGGTGATGATGTAATGTGTACCCATCCTCCCCTAAGGTTTGATCGGCCCCATAAAGTCTATCGCCCATTTTTTAAATGGCTGCAGCAGCATCTATGGATTGAATGGCATCTCATCCCTTCGCGATGGTTTCCCAGTCCGTTGACATACGTCGCAGGCCTGATAGTATGCTTTCAAATCTTGTGTAGGTTTGGCCACCATAGTCCGACGTGAAGAATCTTCTGTGTCATCACTCGTCCCACATAGTGTCCTCCTGCAGCCCCCCGGTGTGCTTCTGCGAGGATTTGTCCTCGTTCAGATTCAGGTACGTATCTTCGTAATATCTCGTCGTTTCCCATTTTGTAGAGTTTCCCTGTAATGACAGAAAAAATTGTCACATGTACCACTAATTGTTTCTTCTACTGGACTGAATATCCATGTGATGCGGTCCCTATGGTTAAGAAATGGATTATATCCTCGAAGTAGCCGTCTGTGGCACACACTGCATAGAGTTGTGCATCAGGTAGTCCTTCCTCCAAATTTGTTGGCTCCTTGCCATTCTCAATTCGTGATAGGTGATCTGGTCCTTCATTTAAGCATCTTGGCTTGATGATGACCTCGACGTCATATTTTTGAAACAGTAACAACCATCTGCATATGTGCCCCCCCAACACAGGCTTGTTCACCAGGTATTTCAACGCGTAATGATCGGTATACATCTTGAAGTGCCCACCCAGTAGATAGTGGCGGTATTTCTGGAGCGTGTATACCATCACCAATCCTTCGTGCTCAATAGTAGAATAGTTCTTTTCGGCTTTAGACAGTCATCGACTCGCGAACACGATTAGGTGATCAATGCCTTCCACACCTTTCTACATGAGTACAATGCCCAACGCGATACATGATGCATCAACATGTACATGAAATTCGATGTCCCATTTTGGAAATAATAAAATGGGAGCAGACGCCATGTTTTCCTTGAGAACCTCCAGTATTTTCTTACACTAATCATTCCAACAATATGTAGCATCCTTTTTCAGCAATTGTTCCATTGGCATCAAGATTTGTGCATAACTCTTAATAAACTTTCGACAGTAACTAGTGTGCCCCAGAAAGGCACATAGTTGTTTGACACTTCACGGTGCTTCCAGATTGAGAATAACAACGATCTTCATAGGATCCACCATCAAGCCTTGTTTTCAAACCACATGGCCGAGCAAATTTCCAAAGGGGATGAAGAAGGTGCACTTCTTAAGATTCAGTGCAATCTAGTGTCATCGGCAAGTATCCAACATTAATCGTAAGCTTGCTATGTGGTTTTTAACTAACCCAAATATAGTCCAATCATTGAAATAGACCTCCAAAAACTTGTGGATCAATTCCTTGAACGCAACCACCACTACACGTGAAAATATCATTAGCGCGTTCTTCAGTCCAAAAGGCATAACAATGTATTGAAAACAGTCCCATTCAGTTGCGAAGGTTGTCTTGCTCCTATCTTCTGACGCAATCTTGATCTAGTGGTACCCTGAGAAACCATTCGTGAATGAGTAAGCCTCCTGTTCGCTAACATTTTCCATTACTTCATCTTTAAATGGCATCAGGAATGGATTGTGAACACTTGTGTCGTTGAGCTTCCTGAGGTCCACGCAGTTTCAAATTTTGCCCTTCTATTTTTTCTCCTGCACTACCATAGGACTTACCCATTCAGACTCTTCCACTAGTTTGATTATTCCCGCTACAAGCATCTTGTCCAACTCTTCGTGGACATTTTCTTTATACTTCGGATTCAACTAGTAAGGTTGCTACTTAACTAGCTTTGTGTCCGGTTTCAAAGTAATCTTCATCATCCCTATGTTGCCAAGGATCCCCTTTAAATCCGTGATTTTGGTAGGGAACAAATCTTGATATTCACATAGTAACTCGACCTTATCTACCGTAGCATCATCCCAATAGCCTCAATAGTCGCGTACTTAGGCTCTGCATCTATACCAATGTTTACCTACTTTGTTTTCAATGGTGCAGTGATGTCGGGGTCCTCGATTGATGGTCCCTGAACTTCGCGACTCCCTTTAGTTTCTGGAATATTAATATTTCGGGGGTCATCATTATCCTCCTCCACTTGTACATTATAACATTCTAAGGCATGACTTAACTGAGTTGACCATACTGTTTGAACTATTTCCTGGGGTTCCTATGGTATTTTGAAGATGGGGGCTTTCACGGCTTGCAACGCGTCATCAACAGTATCTGACCATGGGTCTTCAAATGAGAATATTAACAAGAATCCCTTGCACAAGACATCCCATTCGCCTATACCATGTTGGACTTGTTGGGTTGTGTTATATTCTTTCCACATAGTTAACAGGGGGTTTGAGGGGTACCCGTAACCCCACTTTATGGGGTTCGGGGCAATGCCCCGGAAAATTTTGGTTTTGGACCCTATGTTAGGTTGGGCGGACCCACCTATGGTTTTGTGCATGATTTTCGCACATGTTTTTTGGACGC
>APFE030906421.1:0-14688 GCA_000404065.3 Pinus taeda | reverse complement strand
TATTAATGTGTATTAATATGAATCTGTGTTAGAATGGTCCAAAAGACATGGATCAAGTCAGATCTAATCTTAGTCGTTAATTAGGGACTTAATCTCGGTTGTTGAGATGTCAACAGGAAAAGTATAAGAGGAGGCTTGAGGGTCACTTGGAGAGCACACCAGATGATCAATCATTCTATTCTCTAGAGCGGGGTTTGCTAAGAGAGATAGAGTTAGTGATCGGGAGAGCAGCTGAGGGGCATTGAGTACAGAGAAACAGAGAAGGTATAGAATGCGCTGGGAGACCAGCGCAACAACCAAGGAGAGTGATGTAGAGCCAGCAAGGGCTCACGTAGGGCCATGCAGAGGCAGCCAAGTGCTACGCAGAACACCAGAGGGGCCAACATGGCTGACACAGAGGCTCCCAGAGCTGACGCAGGGCCTCTTGGGGCTAACGCAGGCCAAGGAACGCTGACGCAGGGCCAGTGCTGGGCTAGGAGTGACTGACGCAGTCCAGATTGGGTAGACGTTGGGGCTGCAGAGCAGTTTTGTGCTAAGGAACCGCCGGAAGGGTTTTTCGAGGTTTTAGCTAGGAGATTTCTCTCAAACTGTGAGGTATAGCTGCTAAGGAAATTCTTTGTTGGGTAGGCCAGTTTCGGCACCTAGATTGTACTCTGATATTGCTTAATAAGAAAACCCTCAAATAGCTGCACCGGTTTTCCCGCATTGGATTTTTCCGGAGACATTGGTCCAAAAATAATGGTGTCATGTGGTGTGTTTGTTCTTGTTTCTTTTAGTTGCTGATCTGTAATATGTTGAGCATGCACTAGTGTTTATTTTCAATATTTATTTTGTAAATAACTTGTTAAAAAAAAATAACAAGTAGGTAGGAATAAATCAGAAAAAGTGCATGAAGAGTTTCTAAACTAAATAAACTAAATAAACTTAGAAACTTCAACATGGTATCAGAGCTTGATTGCAGATCACAGGAGGACTAAAAGACATTAGCTGAGCGGAGCAATAGCAGCAGGGAACAACTGTCCCAAGATGACAGAAGTTGTTTCTAGCAGCGCAGAAGCCAAGAAGTATGACGCAGAGCCAGCCAGAGCCACGCAGAAGAAGCCTGGAGCTACGCAGAGCCTCAAAGAGGCCAGCGTTGCTGACGCAGAGGGCTAGAGGGCTGATGTAGGGCATCCCAGGACTGACGCAGACCCATCTGGAGTGACGCAGAGCCAACGTGAGGCAAAGAGGGGCTGACGTAGTTCACAGAGAGGCAGTTATTGGAGTCTAGAAGGCTGCAGAAATATTGCAAAGTAGAGCTAGTGAGGCACTGTAGTCAGAACAGTACCTGACAGAGCAGGGCCAGAGTTGTTATTAAGGGTTTCTAGCCAAGGAACCTGGATTGGCAGTGTAGTTGCACAAGACGATCAGACTAGGGGGCATCTTGACAAGCGGCAGAAGGATTTCCAGGAGGGAAATCAAGACTCAAAGGGAGTCTAGAAGAGAACTTCCAGATGGGAAGTAGAGACTCAGAGGATCCGAATAGAGAACTTCTAGGAGGGAAGTAGAGGAGCATCATGGCACTACACGTGGTAAGAGACTAGGATAGACTGGATGGAGCATCGAACTTCGCAGTCTGGAAGGCCAGAATCTTATCAGTGCTTGACAGGAATCGTGTCAAGAACTTCGCCTTGAAGGTTATAGCTATCCCAGTCGACCCCAATGATAATGACAAGTACGAAGAGGCGATGGCGAGGGCGAAGTGCATTATCCTTGACGGGGTCAAGGATCATGTGGTACCACATATAACCGAGAAGGAAACGACAGTTGAGATGTTGGAGGCTCTCAAGAATCTGTACCAGCATACTTCTGTGCAGAGAAGAATGCTGCTCGAGAACCAGATGAAGTCATATCAGATGAAGAAGGGTCAATCGATTGACACCTTCCTCGGAGGACTGAATGAGATTTGAGACTAGTTGAGTGCTATAGGAGCGACATTGGATCAGGGGCTTATGGTGAGGTAAACCTTGAATGTTGTCTCAGAGCATTGGGAAGTGTTTGTCCAGAGTATCCTGGGCAGAAGGACTCTCCTACCTTGGGACGAGATGTGGGTAGCTCTTTGCTAGGACGAGATCAGACGACAGTTGAAGACAGGTAGCAGCAGCAAAGGGATCAAGGTCAAGGAGGAGGAAGAGGATGTGGCCCTAGCATCTGAGGGAAAGTAGGAGAAGTGGAAGAAGAAAGATCTCTCCAAGATCAAGTGCTTCCACTGTGGGGAGATGGGTCATTATGCGACCCAGTGCCCAAGGAAGAATAGTAAGGGAGAGTCTTTCGAGACTAAGGCAGCGTCAGCAAGGGAAGAGAAGGAAGTTTTGACAGACGATGACTATGCCATGAGCGCACACACACCACTTGAGTGGAAGTGGGGAGACATCGAGTTGTAGTCAGGCAGACTATAGGCGATGAGGGGCAGGATCCTTGAGGTACCTAGCCTCTTGGATTAGACCTTGCTCCGGGAGCCCCGATGAGGAGTAGCAGGACTGGCTGAGCGGGTAGAGATAGATACGGATGGAGCGACAGAGAGAGCTATAATGTAGAAGTCCTAAGACAGCGCAGAGCTAGCAGGCTACATCAGTGCGAGAGGCGTAGGAGTGTTGCACTAGTGCAGGAAGTCATAGAGAGGTGTGCAACGGTGTGAGATGCAGGGAGTTGTTGTAGTAGCGCAGAGGTCAGAGAGGGAGTACTTGTCAGCGGCAGAGGGAGCTTCAGCGCCAGTGGGTGTTTCTAGCCCAACAGGCAGGTTAGTTGGGAGATCAGTTACTTACTTCTCAGTAACTGAGTTGCAGTGCAGCAGTGGGCAACATGATACAACATGATAAGAGGAGGTGCAGTGCAGATGCAGTGTTGGGAGAAAGGACCAGCAGCAGCACGGATGCAGAGGGAGCTATCGTACAGATGCCGTAGTCGCAGAACCATGGGCAGCAATACAGGATGCAACAGTGCAAAGGATGTTGGGCAGGAAGGCTCGGCATCAGCACAGGTACCAATGCCGGATGATCAGAGTAATATTCAGTGAGGAGTATTGCTAGAGCACAGTCCTCGCTATGAGGGAGTGTTGATTTGGGGTAGCATTGGATGTGCTCTAGCCGCGAAATTTGGTGGAGAGGTTGGGGCGCATGAGATCTCCAATACCCAGAAAGGGTTTGGGCAGATTTTAAACAAATCAGGAGATATTAAAATAATTAATATTTTTAATGGAGTCCCTAAGTCTAAACTTAGGGAAAATAAAATATTAATGTGTATTAATATGAATCTGTGTTAGAATGGTCCAAAAGACATGGATCGAGCCAGATCTAATCTTAGCCGTTGATTAGGGACTTAATCTCGGTCGTTGAGATGTCAACAGGAAAAGTATAGGAGGAGGCTTGAGGGTCACTTGGAGAGCACACCAGATGATCAGTCATTCTATTCTCTAGAGCGGAGGTTGCTAAGAGAGATAGAAGCAGTGATCGGGAGAGTAGCTGAGGGGCATTGAGTACAGAGAAACAGAGAAGGCAGAGATTGTGTCGGGAAAGGAGCGCAACAGCCAAGGAGAGTGACGCAGAGTCAGCAAGGGCTCACGCAGGGCCATGCAGAGGCAGCCAAGTGCTGCACAGAGCACCAAAGGGGCCAACATGGCTGATTCAGAGTCTCCCAGAGCTGACGCAGGCCAAGGAAGGCTGACACAGGGCCAACGCTGGGCTAGGAATGGCTGACGCAGGCCAAGGAAGGTTGACATAGGGCCAACGTTGGGCTAGGAATGGCTGACGCAGTCTAGATTGGGCAGACGCTGGGGTTGCAGAGCAGTTTTGTGCTGAGGAATTGCCGGAAGGGTTTTCCGGGGTTTCAGCTAGAAGATTTCTCTCAAACTGTAAGGTATAGTTGCTAAGGAAATTCTCTGTTGGGTAGGCCAGTTTCGGCACCCAGATTGTACTCTGATATTGCTTAATAAGAAAACCCTCAGATAGCTGCACCAGTTTTCCCGCATTGGGTTTTTCCGAGGACATTGGTCCAAAAATAATGGTGTCATGTGGTGTGTTTGTTCTTGTTTGTTTTAGTTGCTAATCTGTAATATGTTGAGCATGCACTGGTGTTTATTTTCAGTATTTACTTTGTAAATAACTTCTTAAAGAAAAATAACAAGTAGGTAGGAATAAATCAGAAAAAGTGCATGAAGGGTTTCTAAACTAAGTAAACTTAGAAACTTCAACATCTTCTTGCACTGTACTCTTTTATCTTTTGTTCAAGTGGAGTTGCCAGGGGTGATCCTATGAGTTAGCAATGATAATACCAATCTCGCCAACATATAAATATAATTTTATAAACAATCTTACCAAGATGATGTTTTTGAGTGCTGGATCATCTGACATTGTCCCCGGAAATGGCGCCAAAAAATGTTACCACCCAAATTAACAGTTTTGTCAAGGCCCATACAAGATGCTAAGATGGCACACATAGGACAAGTGCTCATTGTCACCTTGACATGAGTCCCCGTTCTTCAAGCCCAACTCCCACCTAAATGACTTTTTCTCCGAAAGACTCCCACCTAAATGACTGGGAGGATTCCTCAAAATTATTATTTCACCAAGGAGATTGGTAGACTAGTGCCTAAAATGGGGAATAATATGAAGAGAGGAGTTAATTCTTTCTAATTATGCTAATCTGGAAATGATATCTATGCAGAAAAATAGTGTAGACCAACAATGCAATTTACTCTAAACTCAAGATATTAAACTTGTAAATAGCTCAAAAAAGGAAACAATTAATATTCTTACCAAATATAGAAGTTATACTTGAAGTGTACCTTAGATAAGGGGTTGTCCTGTGTTATTCTGTTTGCTGTTCTGCGACTGCAGCTCTGAAAAGTGCAAAAAAATGCAGAATCAACAAAGTAACCCCCTTTCTGGGACCACCTGATATTATTTTGTTGTCAGTTTCAAGCCATCTTTTTCTTGGATCCATTCTCATGGTTTTAGCTGATTGACTATTGAAACTATGAATGTGGTATTGTGAACCATGTTGTAATTTACAATTATTACCTTTGAGCCCCTTCACTTTAATGATTTTTGCATAGGTACATGTTGCAGAAACAGTATCAATGAATGTATTGAAAATGAAAGAAATTTCCACAAGTTTAGAATAGACTATCGTCATGGTATAAGAAATATAGGTTTATTCTCATTGTATTTACTAGTGCGGTTGAGTACAAGGCATTTATACTGTTATGAGTAAATCGTCTGAATGAATAATATTGGAATTACTAAAGATTTACTAGGAAGTTGCCTAGATTTGTGCTTAATGTAGATGCAGTGTGCAATATTGAGATTTGCACTTTTTGGTCCTTTAACGGGGATTTTACTGTTGTATGTCTAAGATACGAATTTTTTTATTCAATTCATTTCCTTCTTCATTGTTGGAGATATTATTTAGTTGAGGTTGATGGGGCCAGTAGGAGGCATGCTGTTCTAAGTAATTTTGCATGTATTTCAAGTATAGGTCGACAAACATTGGCGTTTTCATTTGCATAAAGTGCTCTGGCATGCATAGAAGCCTTGGAGTTCATATATCAAAGGTATTTAAGGACTTTTTTTGTCTGTAATATGCATTCCAAATGAATAACCTGTCTTTATTTTTGTAAGAAAAAATTGACGTGTATGAGAGTATTTAAATGAACTATACAAAACAATTTATTTTCCACCTTTCATATTCGTATGATAAGTGTTGGCACCCAAGCACATTTTAAATTATGTTAGCATTTATATATTTCAGGCAAACAGCCAACCCCAACTTAGAATGATTCAATTTGTAATGTTTAATTCACGTTCTGTATTGAGGTCTCCATGAACGGGGCCATTAATTTATGGAAGATAAGGGCTCCAGCATTTGTGCGAAATAACCAAGAGAATTATCTTCAGTTTTGACTGATGTTCAAGTGAATTGCAGCTAAGCATAATCCGTGTATAATCTTAACGATACAAAACCACTGTGTTCAGCACATCCTGGGCATCCACGTTTACATCTCTTGCTCGTTATTTTGGCTCAATATTTTCATAAACATCAAACTTTTCAAGATTCTGTTCTTACATTATACACAGTGCAAGGTGATCACCTTGTGTGATGATTCGTTCATCATATAATCAGGAGGATAGTACATAACCATCCAAATCTCAAGAAGCATTCATACCAACAATGTTGAGATCTCTTAAATACACATGTTAATGCATTATGAATCTATCATACTGTTTGTTACATCTCTCAATGGTTACAATGTGCTTAACCTTATCATTATCAGTTAGTAACAAGTATGCATAATAGCTTATTTATTCTATTCATTTTTTATATAATATAAACTGCACCTCCTGAGTCCTTACAAATCATTATCTATGAGAAGAAATATTCTCAACAAACAAAAGTGCTTATTGGAGGAACTTGCAACCAAAACCAGGATAGCCTGAGAGCTATAATAGACATGTGTAAGCATGAGAATAATTCTTGAAGGCTATTATATACCCAGACCTACAGCATACTGTTTAGTCTTATAACCGTTCATAAATTGTTTATGGTGCACATGGTTGAATTTTCTTCAGTTTTGACTGATGTTCAAGTGAATTGCAGCTAAGCATAAACTGTGTATAATCTTAATGGTACGAAACCACTGTGTTCAGCACATCCCGGGCATCCATGTTTACATCTCTTGTCCGTTATTTTGGCTGAATATTTCTATAAACATGAAACTTTCCAATATTCCATTCTTACATTATACACAGTGCACGGTGATCACCTTGTGTGATGATTCGTTCACCATATAATCAGGAGGATAGTACATAACCATCCAAATCTCAAGAAGCATTCAATTGATACATTGTACCAACAATGTTGAGATCTCTTAAATACACATGTAAATGCATTATGAATCTATCATACTGTTTGTTATATCTCTCAGTGGTTACAATGTGCTTAACCTTATCATTATCGGTTAGTAACGAGTATGCATAATAGCTTATTTATTCTAATAATTTTTTATATAATATAAATTGCACCTCCTGAGTCCTTACAAATTATTATCTATTAGAAGAAGTATTCTCGACAAACAAAAGTTCTTATAGGAGGAACTTGCAACCAAAACCAGGATAACCTGAGAGCTATAATTGACATGTGCAAGCATGAGAATAATTCTCGAAGCTTATTATATACCCAGACCTACAGCATGCTGTTTATTCTTGTAACTGTTCATAAATTGTTTATTGTACGCATGGTTTTATTACTTAATATTATGAGTGGAACATTATTTCTTATATATTAGTATATAAATTCTTCATTCTACCAATGTTGCTTGCAGATAACATAACTGTCATTACCAATATGTGTGATACTACTACAAATGTTTGTAGATCTATTAATAAAAACTGATCACAAACAAAGGATGCTTGCAAGAGCTTGAAATAAATAAATAAGTTTCAAACTAATAGACTTCCAAGCCGGAATTGACTATTTTTTATAGCTTGATTTCCCAATGGAATAGAAGTAACAAGTAAAGATATAGTCTGGAGTAAAATAATGGCTATTTAATTTTATAATATCTTATAATTTGAACAATTTTTCATAAATGTACTTTTCTCTTATAGTTTGGATGCTTTTTCATTAATGTACATTTTGTTGAAGAATCTAGGGCAAGATGACATTAATGATTCTTCTAACTATGATAATTGCTTGTGATGTCTTTTTACTTATTAGGATTATCTTCTTCTTTTTATTATAGTTTGTTCTTCAATCATCAAATAGCTACCAAAACAAGAAGATCAACAAGATACAAGTACATGAGATGTAGGCTCCAAGCCAGGGCAAAACCTCTCCTCTTGAGAGGAAAACCCTTCAATCTCTTCTTATAGATTCTTTATTGACGAATACCAAGACCTTTGACCAACACTGAAGCCCTTCCAAGACCAAGATCAACTTCTCAATAATGTTGTTGCTTTATTGCTTTCCAACCCAATAGAATCTCTTCCGGCAACACTTCTTTGACCTCTAGCCACAAATTTTTGGCCCTAATTGCAGATCTACAACTTTGGCCCCCCGATAGCAGCTTCTACTTCGCACGTGTGGACTAGAACTACTTTTTCTTTGCCTCCAGTTGCCTCGCTTGACCTAATTTGTCTTATGGATCTAGAAGGGGACTTTGTTGGCCCTTTCTTCAACCCTTTTTCATCAGATCGACCCCTCACAATGAAACCCTAGCCAAACAGTAGAAACCCTAGCGAAAAGCTTCAGAATTTCAACCCTCTTCTTCACACGTGTGGAGAGAAAGAGAGAGAGAGGAACCCAAAACAGTTCTTCTCCTTCTTCTGCCATCTTCGCTGCCCTTTTCTGCTTCTTCCTTCGCATGATAGAGAGAGGAATGAATGTGTCCAAATGAGGTCGAACTGTCTCCTATATATAGGTCTTCTAGGGGTACAAATTCCAGCTTCTAGACCGACTTGACAAGCTGGCAGGCCGACTTGGTCTTATAAGGCTCAGTAAAATACAAAAATAATTATTTTTATGATTTACAAGCCCGATGGGGTCTTCATATTATGACAATGTCCCTATTTGACTTCTTGACCTAGGACAACCCTAGAAACACTTTCAAATAGTGCTTGACCTTTACAAAAAAGTTCTTGGGCAAGAAACCCAAGCTCAATAATAATAACAATAATCATTTTTTTTACTTTTACAAAATACAAGAATCAAAAGTACATTTCATATTTATGAAGACCGAACCTAGTTACACTTTCTTCAACACTCCCTTTTAACTAGGGAGGTATTCATAAATGGTACATGGCTATTCTCAATACTAAAGAGATCTCATAAGAAGAGTCAGACTAGTAATCCATCTGTATAGCATCATTATAACCAACATTGTGACATAGCAAGGCCTTGACTAACAACTCTATCTCTTAATAGATCAGAGCACATTGTTGCTGACACCAATGATTATAAACATCTTCATTTTTGTCTTTCAAGGTACATACCCACCCGGGTGTTCACCAAGTATGACCTTCTAGGACTATTCTTATCTTGGGTCCCCAACGCTCAAAGAATATTGGTCCTCTTGGCTACTTTTATCTTGGATGCCCTACCACATCCTCAAAGAGTATTGGATGCCAGATGATTACTCAATCCTCCATTATTTCTTCCAAAATGAAGACAAGAATGATGTGCCTATCTCTTCCTCTCAACTAGGGAAGATATGTCAACCAGTCCAAGCTTGTTTCTAAAATACACAAGCTTCTTATTGGGAAGAGATTTTGTCAGACTATCAACAGTTTGATCATCGATGGGGATATACTCCAGCTTCAGTACACCATCTTGTACTAACTTTCAAATGTAGTGGTACTTGTTGTTTATGTGCTTCGTCTTTCCATGAAATACTAGGTCCTCAGACAATCTTATACAACTGGTATAATCACAATGTATTATGGTAGGGTCCAACTGTTAAAATTGGCAACTAGGGCCAAACTCCATGTGGATCACCTTATTTGTGACTACTGATATTTTTCCTAGATTGCTCTCATTGAGAGGTGTAGGATTGATCTAAAGATCATCCAATTCCGATAAGTATTTATGAAGATATGAATTTATTTTCATTATGGACAAATTGTCAAGTCGGCCAGCAATTTATGTAGGCTCAGAAGCCCAACAATCATGTCTATTCAACCTCTACGTTTTAGTATAAATATAAGAGGACTTGAAGTCATTTGACACACACTCTTCATGTGATCTCCTCCTCTCCATGTCTGGGTTTTGGTAAACGAGAGACACTAAGAGTACACGTTGGCCTAAGTAAAAATGATGCCCTAGCCGCATTAAGGATGATGCCCTAGCCGCAGTAAAGATATGCCCTAGCTGCAGGCTCATGAGGAGATCTACACGCAGAAAAGAGGAGACTTATATGCAGCTTAAATAAGCCCCTATATGCTGTCCTAAGCAGGAGATCTAGCCACAGTAAATGAGGTCTCTTCACAGCTGAAAGAAAGACCCTAATACGCAGTCCCTTGTGCCCTAACTATTGGCCTTACTCCTCAGCAAAAGAAGGTCCAGATGCAGCTCTATCCCACCGCTGAAGGAGGCTCCTATACGCTGCATAAAAGAGGTCTAAACGTTGGTAAAGGAGACTTGATCTATACGTTGTTGAAGTGCCAGAATCCGCAATCTTGTAGGAGACTAAATCGCATTCATGAAGGACCAATTCGTTGCCTGAAGAAGCTCCTTCTGAACGCTGTCAAGGAAAGGCTTTTGACACAGTTAAGAATGATGCCCGGCCACTGTTAGTGCAGCCCTCATTCAGTAGCCAAGAAACCTTATACACAGCAAGGAAAGAGACTACTCATCCGCAGCATAAGATGGCACTTATTCACAGTATGAGGAGGTCTGAAAGGACATCATATAAACTCGGATTGTTGTAGGTGACAGCATGGTGATAAGTCATTGTTACATAGTGAAGGAATGCATCTGCTCTAAATCAACTTATGTAAACAACCGGGTGTTTGAAAGGGCTGACAGCACAGTCAAGTTCTTATGATGCTTGGATGCTAGCAAGATAAAGTATTGGAGGCCTATCTTGTTGCTAGGCTAGGCCACAGGCCATAGCCAACAACAAGGCTATTCTAAGGATTGCCTATCAGATGGACAAAGCTACTATGTTGAGGGTAAGTCAGATAACAAGGATGCAGCATGGCGATGGTTGCAGCATGATGGGGGCAACAAAGTGATGATGGATGTTGTATGATGAGTGCAACATAGAAGTCATTGAGTGCAAGTCAGCAATGAGTACAACATTGGGTGCAGATCCGTGATAAAGAGTAGCTCAATGATTGGAGCAACTCATTGATAGGAGCAGCAACATGAAGTGCACAGCATGGTCATGATAAGTGCAGCATGGTGCAGCATGGAGAGGTGCAGCAAGTGGACAAGATGCAAAACTATGATAGGTGAAGGATTCACCTTGGAGAATCAATTGAAGCAACATGTCTTCAACTGATCTCATATAGATATAGAAAGTCAAAGTGTTGACTTCTGTTGTAAATGTACTATCTCTCTCTCTCTACTAAACTATTGAAGAACATAGAAGAAGAATTTATCAAGGGTTTCCCCAGATTGGGGTTTGTCCCTGGCAAGCGCCACATCTTGTGTCCTCTTGTCTTGGCTTGTCTTCTGCGATTAATGTTTATGTTCTATCTGCAGTTTCCTTTAATGCTGATGTGATTGATAATCTGAAGAAGAAATTGAGCTAACTGTGAAAATTGAAATAAATTGCTCTAAGCATAGAACATACCTAAAACTAACATGGTACCAGAGCTGAGGTGAAGACAATGCCCAAGCAAGAGTGAAAGAGCAATCACCGAAGACAGTTGGGAAAGGACAG
Organism: Pinus taeda; assembly: GCA_000404065.3. NCBI lineage: Eukaryota > Viridiplantae > Streptophyta > Pinopsida > Pinales > Pinaceae > Pinus > Pinus taeda. The sequence goes on along the minus strand of APFE030906421.1, from coordinate 3,269 downwards.
AAGAATCAGTGGATTCCTCATCCCTCTTCAAATTCACCGATGGTGAAGTCGAAGCAAAGAATATTATCAGAATGGCGCAGCAGAATATGGCCTACCTAAAGATCACTTCATTGGGAAGTCCGGATCTAAGGGTGGAAGGAAAGGCAGATGCCTTGGTTGCAATAAGTTTGGCCATTATGCGAAGGAGTGTCCGAATGGCAGAGACACATCTCTTGATGAAGATAACAACCATTCCAGGGACATCTGCAATGATCAAAGGAATGACAGGTAATGCAAGTCATCAAGGAAATGGCCGACTCTTCATAGAAAGCAAGGAACCCCAGGTATGAAGAATCAAATGTTGTTTCTAAGATAAAGAAGCGTTATCTTGTATTGGCCCTCTCTTTCAGATTCTATGTTGCACTCATCATACAACATCCATCATCATTTTGTTGCCCCCATCATGCTGCAAGCATCGCCGTGTTGCATCCTTGTTATCTGACTTGCCCTCAACATAGTCGCTCTGTCCATCTGATAGGCAATCCTTAGAATAGCCTTGTTGTTGGCTATGGCTTGTGGCCTAGCCTAGCAACAAGATAGGCCTCCAATACTTTATCTTGCTAGCATCCAAGCATCATAAGAACTTGATTGTGCTGTCAGCCCTTTCAAACACCTGGTTGTTTACATAAGCTGATCTAGAGCAGATGCCTTCCTTCATTATGTAACAATGACTTATCACCATGCTGTCCTTGTTAAGTCATTGATAAGTCATTGTTACATAATGAAGCGTTATCTTGTATTGGCCCTCTCTTTCAGATGCTGTCTGAGAAGAATCATGAGATTACCTCACTCTACCTAGCTAATCCCAGCTGTTCCGGCAGCTGAATCAATTGTCCCTAGCTACAACTACGCTGACCCTTCGTAGTAACTGCGTGGGCCTGTGTAGAGCTCCGTAGGGCTCTGCGTCAGCTCAACTAGGAAACGTCTTGCCTTCTGGAGCAGTTTCCAATGCTCCTGGCTCAGAAATGCCAACTCCTCTGCAAAACTCAAACTTCTACGTGGGTGACTGAGTTGCCTTTGCGTGAGCTCTTCTGGCTCAGCGTCAAGCTCTGCGTGGGCCCTTTTGGCTCGGTGTCTCAACTGTAAGGAATCTACTCGATCAGAACTTCCTCTTGAGAACTTCTCACTTCAGAAATTTGATCTCTTGATCTCTCGGTGTGTTTTCCAAATGACCCTCAAGCCCTTTCTTATATCTTCCTGTTGGACAACCAACAACCTAGATTAACTCCTAATCAAAGGCTCAGATCATTTTGACTTGATCTCCGTCTTTATCTAGAAGATTCACCCACAATTAGATTAATACCCATTAATATTTTAATTTTCCTAAGTTTAGACTTAGGAACCCCATTAAAAATATTAATTATTTTAATATATTCTTCTTTGGGTGGAATTTCTCAAAATTCTTTCAGGGTTCTTTGGAATGCATGTGCCCAAGCCTCCCTGCAAAATTTGAGGCTTAGAGCACATTCGATGCTACCTCAAATCAACACTCCCTCTTAGCAAGGAATGTGCTCTAGCAACATACTACTCTGACTCTGAAGCATCGTCCTCTGCGTTGCTGATGTCTGACATGCTGCCCACCAACTGCTGCGTTGCTGCTGCAACTGCACTGTTGCCTTTGACACTGCCACTGTCAATGCTACATCTGTACTACAACTCCCTCTCAAATGTTGCATTTGTTATGCTGGTAGTACTGCGACTGCCAACACTACATCCGTACTACAACTTAGTTGCTGAGAGAAGCAACTGAAAACACCCAACACTGGAGAAGTATCCAGTGGATACACCTCGGTGTTGAAACCCTGTCTGCTGCTAGTTTCATGCTGTCTTTTGAAGCCATTGCACTGCCGAAGCTTTGCGCTGTGCCTCCATGCACTGCTGCCTCTATGCTTTGCACTGCTCAAATTCTGGCGCTGCTAACCACTGCATTCGTCAAATCAACACTCCATGGCACCAACTGAAAACTCCTCCATCCTACTACTACTGAAGATGGGCTCCCGTAGTAAGGTGATGATCCAAGAGGTGGACTCGTCAAGGATCTTGCCCATTTGTAGCTTTATCGAAATATAGTTCTATATCAGCCCACCTCCCTCCTGGAGGTATCTTGGTTGTCATGGCGAAACCTTCCCCCTGTTCGATTCTAGCGACTACAACCTTAGGATCGTGCTTCTCATCCTTGTCCTTTTTCTTCAAGGGACACTAGGATGCATAGTGGCCCATCTCGCCACATCTGAAACACTTCACCTTTGTAATATCCCCAACCTGGAATATTCCTCAAACCCCAGCGAAAATTCCAACCAAATATGTGCAAATGATATAATAACCCAGAAGTGATAAAATAATAGTGGAACAACATATAATAATGTAAACCGGAAATATAAGCAGATACACAAGAAATGCAGCGAGAAAATGCTAATCCATTTTATTATATTGAGCAATAAAATGAGTACAAGAGGTGATCAGACAGATGGCACCTCGACTTGCACAAGGCAAGTGAAGAAATACTCTCAGAATGACAAGAATGGCCTCTCTGCGTGGATGCTGCTGTTGTGCTGTTGCTGCTGCTAGGAAACAAATGATGATTTGGGGCTGCTCCCCTCCTCGGAAAAAGCTGAAACTTTGGATCCGGGCTCTACTCAAGAAACCCAGAAAACCCAGAAAGCTTTCCTGGAATGGCCGACCCCCAAAAAACACCCCCTTGGGGTTCTGCGCAGTTCCCCAATGCCCCGCGCTGCCACTGAAGAAAACCCCTCTAAACTCTGCCTGAAACACTGCCTGAAACCCTGCCAAAAATCCTCCAATGAGACAAGCGTTGGACCCTGCTCAATCACCCAGCATAAATCCACCTGCAAAACCCCAATCCTGCACTACAACCCAAAAAGAACTGTGTCCCTCTCCAAGTGCTGCGTAGTCCTCCAAAATGCTGCTAAAACTGCTGCTGGAATGTTGATGAAACTACTGTTGAAACACCAAGGAAAATACCTTTGCCCGAGCAGGCACTCGAATCCCCCGGGGCTAAGGGTGAGATCTCGGAACGGAGACACTCGATGCACTAAACAATGTTGCAGACTAGCTAAACAGCTAGCGTGCTCAGAATTCGAATGACTAGCTCCAAATGCACATAACTAAATGATCCAAAATGAGGGGGCTCCTCTCTATTTTATAGCCTCTGCCTCTCACAATCCCTAGGCTCACCTCCTCCTGCGTGATTCCCCTCTTGCCACGTGTTT
>APFE030906418.1:274447-332711 GCA_000404065.3 Pinus taeda | reverse complement strand
TAGAAATGATTACTTATGCCTCCGCTGTCAGATCCAACCCTTGCCAAACTTCCCGAACAGACAACCAGCAATACCAGATCCTCTCACTTCGTCAGACATCCAATGCTCACTCTCTTCACCTCTCTTGGCCTAATGATCTTCTCCTTATATAGCCTTAGGCCTTGCTCAATACCATGGTCCAAAACCATAACAAACCAATACCATCAACTTTGAAACTAGGGATCAACACGTTCGTCGAGACGCCATGGTCCAAAACCATAGGCACAACTTCCAAGGAATAATCGCCATGGACCAAAGATAGGTTTTCCACATATACACGCTTTTACTAAAGCAAACCTGCGTGTATACGCGGATTCTCTTTGATAAACCTGCGTATATATCTTTCTTGTCCTACTGTACTAAGATCTGTCCTCTGATTAAGTTGCCATCACCTGTACCAACCTCTGAGCACCTGTACCAACCTCTGAGTGAGTTGCCATCAAGGACAACACTTGAAACATAATGCCAACATTTAATTTGTATGTAAACATTGAATGGTACTTAAACCAAAGAATCTAATTCCAATCAAGATAATGGGTCCAATCTTGTTAGCCAGTGGGTGAAATCAATGGTAATTAAATTTTAAATGCTATTCTTTGGTTTGAATATGTAGGCATCAACAATGTGAAATATTACAGGCCCACAATAGTGCAATTGGATGGATTTTCAGTGAACTTAACTTCTCTCATTTTTCCCATGATAACTTCTAGATTGAAATTGTTCCAATTATCATGGAAAATAAGGCATAAGTTGAGTTCCATGAAAATCCAACCAATTGTACTATTATGGGAATGTAATATATGACACTCCTCTATCCAATGGAATGTAATGTAATATATTTTTTGCTTTAATGTTTTAAATTTATGGGAATGTAATATATTACACTCCTCTATCCAATGGCATATGAGTTTGAAATTTTCAAATTCATATGATATTTTTCATCTGATTTCTTTTGAACCTTATGCTCGAAATATTTTATGGACAGTTTTGAAGGGGTTAAATGAAAAATCAATAACATAAAAGATACGAAAGAAAAAAAATTCAAAAAAGTTACATCATCTTTATTATTGAGTTCTCTTCAAAAGGGTAATCTTGGTTTTTGAATCTATTTTAGTAGTAGAAAAAACTCATGCACAAGAAAATGTGTTTGAAAAATACAATTGAATTATTCATTCACTCACTTCATCAACACATTTGGATGAAACATATAAAACATCTTCACATTTTCGCCCGATTAAAATAACACACACCCACACATTCATATATTTTGATGGTGAAAAGAATTATAATCTTTTGGGCATGTGGCATTGATAAGCCATGGTATTGTCCCATACTAGAAGTGGTGCATATCACTCTTCGATTGTATCTTGACTCGTCATAGTGTGGGTAGGGAGGTCATATGTTTACTAGTAGTTATTGTTATTGGTAGTTGAGTTTCCTCCATTTGTAGATTTTAGAGAAGAGAGTAGGGCCTTATAAAATTTTCTTTGGAAAAGAATTGCAATTTTAATTTAAAAAACAATAACATTTCTAATCGAAAAGAGTTAATTTCCTAATAAAAAAAATAAGACAAAAACCCTATTGTAATACTGATAAAATGACAACCAAAAGAGTCCTTTGGAAGATTTAGACATGTTGTAAAAACAATATTCAATTTTAAGAATAGCAAATTAAGTAAGACATTTACCAACCACTAAAATACAATTGAGATAAGACATTGACTAACAACTACCATACCTAGAATAAAAAATTAAAAAATAAAGTTTTTTTTGGGTACTTTATTAATATAAATATTATTAAGAAAAATATTTAAAATGGTAATTTTTTTCTATTATTATATTAATAAAAAAACATTTTGTTGTATATTAACATAATTATATTGAGAATGTTTTCAAAATAACAATTGCTTGCTTAGGAGTGTTTTGGAGATGGTATATCATAAAATCTTAAGCCAAATTAAGGAAAAAGGGTGTTTATAATGATGGACAACATAAACCCAAAAGCAAAGGTGTGTTTATAAATATTACGAGGAAGTGTGTAGAGTATAAAAACATACGTGAGTGGATGAACAAATTACGAGATAAAGTGCTTTATGTACAAACCTTTTACCGACAAGAGAAATGCATTGATAAATAGTATTTAAAATCTGAATTGGGTAAAGCTTAGACTATCTCGCCTTATTCTTTTGTTAATAACATGATACTTTGACTCACTAAACTATTCATTCTTATTTTGGTAATGCATGAAAAATATTGGGGAAGGTTTTCCCTTCGTTTTTCATAATCATGAACAGAGGGTACTGACGGGAGACGTCCTTTTCGTTCGTACACTTGCCGCAGTGGGAAATGTTTAGGTTCTATTTTATAAATAGAAAAATCAAAAGAGGCATCCTTTGGACTGTGACTTATAATGAAAAATATTGGGGAAGGTTTTCCCTTCGTTTTTCATAATCATGAACAGAGAGTTCTGACGGGTTTGAGTAAACGGTTACAAAAACTTCAATCATTCGCAATGGGTGGATCTCCTCACAAGTAACCTAAGCTTTTAGACGTATACTGACGAATCTGTGTGCAGTTCCGCGAACCTTCATATTTCTCAATCTTGTAAAATTCATTCGCAATGGGTGGATCTCCTCACAAGTAACCTAAGCTTTTAGACGTATACTGACGAATCTGTGTGCAGTTCCGCGAACCTTCATATTTCTCAATCTTGTAAAATTCTGTTTAAATTATTATGTTTAAATTTATATTATTATGTTTAAATTTGAGAAGAAATTATTGTTTTATAAAAATTGAATGAAAAGTAAAATTAGGATATTTTTAATTTAGAAAGTTAAAAGTGTTTCTTTATTTTGATCTATGTTAAAAAATTAGCATTGGTAAAATAAGAACAAATTGTTATGAGGTTAAAAGTTAAACATGGTATTGAAGTATGGATATTTGGTAAAATAAAAACAAATTGTTATGAGGTTTAAAGTGAAACATGATATTGAACTATAGATGTTTTATGTCATTATCCTTTCAAATATAGTTTCTTAACTTTGGTATGATATATCACATATAGTTTAAGTGAACGCTAATCATGATTATGATTATCAAGGATGAGTTCAACTCTTTTATTTAAAGAGGAAGATAAATAAAAATAAAGCAAAAATGCACAAGATTAAAGAAAAACCATCATTTCAATGTTGATTCTTTTGGGTATTCATAAATTTATTTTTGTATATATTTATGCCAAAAGACCTACCTATTTTGGAGTGGGAGGTAAAAAAGTTATTGTTTCTTCAATATAAGTGTTGTTGGTTTTCTGGTTAAATTTCATAGTTTTTTTTGATCTAAGCTTACTTGAGGTGAAGAAGGGCTTTCTTGCTGGAGGAGATCGGGTTAGAACATATGTTGTGATTCTTCTTCTTTTTTTTATTTTCTATTTTTATTATGTTTTTCCATATTTTGTTTGTTTGATTTTATATCGTTTGTATGGTTAACATATATCTGGTGGTGTGTTATTTAGAATGTCGATCTTTCTTCTCTATAGCAGTATGTTTCTTTAGTTCCAGAGGTGCTCTTTGATGCTTTTTAGATGTGAATTGGCTTCAATGGTGTTCAGGAAGGCGCGTTATTATGGGTGTGAGTGATGCAGAAGTTTAAGCTTGGTTCCCTTTGTTCCAGTCTTGTCTATTTCATAAAGGTTTGCGGCGTAGACTTTCTTGTTTGTTTCTAAGATACACCTGTTTATGGTAGTTGCAGCTCCGAGTTGAGCTTTGGTAAGCAGGAGTTATGTTACACGTGTAACCATTTCTCGATTAATGCGTGGCTTATGTGATTGTTTGCAGCTTGTATTTTTAAGTGCGCCTTTCTGAGTATTGTATGTTTGTGAATAGTAGGAATTTCGCTCTAAGTTAAAAGATTTAGCCGTAATTTTTGTTAGTCCTATCGTGCTTTGACTCCAATTTTGCTCCTAAACGTTGTCTTCGTATGACTTCGTTTTTAATATAGAGGTGAACTGCTATTTTCATTTGATGCGGCTGTAGTTTGTTCTTTGTTATTGGTGTTGCTCTCCTCTTGTTGTGATGATGTTTGTTATGAGTTCCGCCGCTGCCGTCGACTGGATGGGATTTTGATCGATATGATGTCCTTCTTGTTGAAGCGGCGATTGGAGTAGAGTTTTGTCTAAGGCAATCGCTGCAGATGTTTAACCCGAGAAGAATCTTCACCCCAGCGCCTCTGTCAATGCAGTATTTTTGTCTTTCTTTTGAAGTTGAAAAATCTTGTTGGTCTCTTTTTGGCGATTTTGTTCCATGTTTAGCAAGTTTACGATATTTTTTTCTTGATGACGTGAATGACAGTGATGTTATATCTAGCTTCAGCATACTGAGAAGAACAAATGCAGATACGGTCGGTTTAATGATTTAATTTTATTCTCAAATGTTGGGCACTCGTCTATACTATATACTTTATTTTGTGCTCTTTTGTATGTTCTCGTTCATCCTGATATATTTTTTCTTTGTAGTATTTTCTTTGATGTTGTGATACATCTGTTACCTATTTGGCAACAGCATTCATTTTTTTTGGTTTTGGTTATAATGGATTATTTTTGCAATGTGGAGATGCTTGTAAACTTGCTAATCAATTCTTGTTTTATGAAGGCTACTGTTGTTTGCTAAAAATTTGGAGGTCGACCTTATTAGGGCTTGGAATGGTATTTATTCTTCCAGGGTATGTGGGAGGTATTTGAGTTGTTATCATCTAAGACTCTTATCTATGTTTTTGCGATATTCCTTACTTAAAATTTTTGGTTACGTTTTAACTCTATTTATTATACTATTATTGATGGTGCAGATGTTTATCTTTGTCGTTATTTTCTGCTTTCTCTTATTTGGATGATTGTTATGAAGCTCCGTTATCTGGAGAGCATGGAACTCATAACTCTGTTTAATATAAATTACAAATGCTACAACCGTTTATATCTTTAACCCTATCACTTTCGATTTACACATTGTGTGTACAGACATGTTCCATATAAAGTCCCTATACAGAGGTAAAGATGGACGATTGTTATGAAGATACTTTATATGTATTTTAGTTAATTAATAATTCTATTTATTATACAATTGCAAATGTTAAATATTTTTGTATTTTTTGCTTATTAATGCCATGAAATTTCTTTCATATTTTGTATTTTGTCTTTTTAAGGTTGGAGTTTGTTGTTTATGATTTTGGGTAAAGTGATATTTTTATTTACACTAATGCCTATTAAAAGAAATTGGGTTTAGAGTGTTGTTATTGCCAGTTTGAAGTACATATTGTTGCTGTGATTTATACTAGTGATTATAAAAGTTTTGAGTGATACGTTTCTTTTATTATGTTTAACTTCTCATTGATGTTTGTTTTATTAGCATTGAGTGTTTCGCCCATTTAATATTTCCTTTAAAATTATGGTTTCTTTATTTTGATTTCTGTTAAAAAATTGGTATTGTAAGTCCGAACACTTTGTTATGTTGGTGAAAGTTGACTTTTGTATTGTGGTGGGATGTTTTTACTTAATAAGTATCTTGTGTTGTATATATGAATTGAACTATGATTTTTTATGTCATCTTTTCAACTATAGTTTCTTAAGTTTGTAGAGTATCACATTATAGTTTAGTGGATGCTACTTATGATATCAAGGCTTAGTTCAACTCTTTTATTTAATGAGAAATGCATATAAATAGTATTAATTCTGAAGGTTAAAGTTAGACTATCTTTCCTTGTGATTCTTTGATTCATAAATTTATTTTTGTTCTGTTTATGCGAGACGTCCTTCCTTTTTTGGAGTGGGAGGTAAAATGTTTTGTTTCTATTTTATACATAGAACAATTAAAATATCATTGTTTTTTTTGTGACTTATAATGAAAAATCATGGACAGATAGTTTTGATGGTTTTTTGTAAATTTTTATTTCTACTTTAATGATTTTCAATTGGTGGATGTCTTTAGAATCTGACTAATCTGTGTCCAGTTTCTCCATCTTTAAAAGTCAATGATTTATCTCTAGACAAGTACACTTGCGCCATTAAGAAACAAAAAATGAGTGCTTTTTGGCTGGCATTTTCTTCAATTGGAGTCAAGAAACCCAGCGTAAACTTGAATCTTTATCTAGGCAACTTGAATAGAACTAGAATCTTCACATGGGCGGTGTGAATAGTTCAAATAGTGCAGGAAACAATTTTTTCTATTCTTGGGTCCATTGTTGTGTCCATTTCTACTTGTAGTTTTTCTCCCAATTGTGGTTCTTGTTTTGTTTCTAGTATGGCATGGAAAATCAACTATTTTATGGCTTCATAATTAGAACCAAGTTTCCTAATTAACACCCAGTTATACTTTGATTATAACATCCTTTGTTGCATCAAGTTTTTCTTCTAGATTTGATTCCATTATGGCATCTTCTTTAGCTTCTAATATGGCTTCCATTGTAGTGTCTTTTATTTCTTTTAATATTTCTTCTTGGTTTTCTACCTGAAGGGTTTCTTTGTGTGTTCTTTAGGAAGGTCAAGTTTGGCTTCTAATATTGTGTCCATTATTACATCTTTGTTTGTTACCTTAATCGGTTATGCTTTTTCTTCATAGCTAATGAAACGTTTGGCTACTAGTATTGCTTAAGTTATTACTTCTTGATTTTCTACCTGAATGACTTATTTATTTTGCTTCTCAGGGAATGCCAAGTGTGTCTTTTGATATTGCTTTCAATATTACTTATTTATTTTCTACCTAAATTTATTTAGTCTTTTCTTTTGAGGTTAAGCCATGTTTGGCTACTAGTATTCCAATATTACTTCTTTGTTTACTACCTAATTGCCTCTTTTTTTCCTTCTTAGGTAATGCCAAGTTTTGCTTCCCAGATTGCTTCTAGTGTGCTTCTAGTTTAACATCCATTGTTGCTTCCTTTCTTGCTTCTAGAATTGGTTCCATGTTAGCGTTGTTATTTCCTTCCTTTTAGTAGGAGGGTTTTCTTCATGTTTAGTGCATGGGTTTGCTTCTCTTTTAGGATCAAGGTTTGCTTCCTTTTAGTGTTGGGATTTTCTTCTTAACTAGCCTCCAATTTTTCTTCTTGTTAAGCAACCATTTTAGCTTCCCATTTAGAGCCAATAATAGCTCCAGGTATGGCTCCCAATGTAACATCTAATTTTACTTTCATTTTAGAACCACATTATACTTTCATTTTAAGAACTCATGATTCTTCTTTTATAGCTACCATTTATTATTTATTATTTACAATTAAATTAGTTTAGTATATCATGCCTATTAAGCATGTTTTATGATTATAAAGTAAGTCATATTGCATTTTAAATATTTTATAACATACAATTTATAAATATTTTTTAGAGAAATGGACATGCATATAAACCAACAACATTTTTCTTAACTATAACTGACATTTTTATATTGTTAATAAACAAAATAGTTGGTTGTGACTAGCTACACATAATGTAGGCTCAGATTCACATCATAGAGATTTCCATAGCATAGCCCTTTTAGGTTTCTTATAGTTACAAACCACACCACAACATTGGCATGAAATAGAAATATATTTTTTAAACTATAACCAATATTCTTATCTTATTAATAAAAGAAAATGTTGGTCTGTAACTAGCTACACATAATGCAGCCCGATATAATATATGTAAAAATGATACATGTCAAAATGATATAACTCAATATGGTAGTGTAGGTGAAAATTATACATAAGATAATAAATATTAAAGGAGAAATCACAACGATTTATCAACGATGATCAATAGTAGAGTCTATATGATAAATCTCACTAGCTATGATAAATTTCACTAGCTACTAACAACTTATTTATCATCATCATCATCATCATCATGTCTATCATGATCATCACCATCATAATCATCAATAATGTCATCATCTTCGTTGTCTACCTTGGCGTCCTCTCGATCAACCTCATCATCATTATCTCGAATGTTTGAACCATACCAATCATAATCTAGAATGATCTCAAGATCAACTAAATCTTCTGGAAGACTAGTGTTCTACAAAAAAAACATTCAAAATGAAAAGTTAATTATTTAATCTATTATCTAATATATATTTGTTATATTTCCAATATTACAACATATGAAGCGAAACCATATTCTTATTGTATCATGTCAAAGTTAAAATATATACCATAATAAAATTTCATTTCAGCTACAACTAATATGTCATTACAATGATGTAAGACATGCAAAAAATCTAATTAAATTTAGTAAATCATGGAGGAGGATAGAGGATCGAAATCTAGCCACTAATTTCCAGAGGAATGAGCAAGTGTAGCAACAAGAATGGGACAAGTGTCAATGATAGACATATAAATTTGCTGTAAAGCAACAATGCTTACAAGGATTCTTTTTCTGAGCATATCGCTATAACTGGGGGGATGTAGCACTACCCTCCTAGGTTATTTTAAGAGCTCTCAAGTGACTACGTTCCCTAACCACCCCTACAAATATTGTACCAAAGGCTTGAAGACAAGCAAAATAAGGAAAAAGGCTACCAAATGCATGGGGATAGAAGGAGGACCATGCGGCTCAAGGATGAGAAACATTTTTGTGTTGGGCGCCTGCTGGTCTCAATTCTTTTTTCTATTAATTTTTTCTTAAACGATTAGGGTTCCCTATTGATTATAAATGTAATTTGGAAAAATTATTACACAATTTCCCTAACCTTATAACTATTTTATATGCATTCTCAAATTAGATCACATGATAATAATCAGATTATCATTATGATCTTATCATTTTAATACGAAATTATAAAGCGATGTGCTTTCTATGCGCGAAGATAGACATATAGAAACAAATCAAGAATGATAGAGAGGGAGAGCACTGAAATTGTAAATCTGTATGTATCGTTAATTCTCAATCATTCATGGCACCATACCTTTCTATTTACTAGCTTGTGTGTTGTGTAGTGTACTAGCCCCGGCTAGGAAGATACGGCTGTCCTTCTTAGCAGGGTTCATTGGCTAGGAAAGTATGTGTATTGTTTATTTATTTCCTCTCAGTTATAATTAATATGTGATTGTTGTTAGCATTATTATTATACTTTTTGATGCTTTAGTGATTACAAAATCCTAATCTCTATATTGAGTGACAACATATGTCTTGCACCGATCCCTTTGTTAGTGTGACAATTATTTAATTTCCATTATAGTTTGATGGTGTGTTAATTTCATTTGAATGTGTGTTAACAAAGTGGTTTTATTATGTATTACGTGTTCATTTCTTGAGAGCGTGAGCAAGGTTTGAAAGTGTAACAACGAGAGTGTTCACTTGTTGAGAGTGTGATTACAATGATTGAGCTTGAGATTCATTAGAGCTAGTCATGATTTTCCCTTGCATATATTTTGCATAATATTCTTGCAATAACAAAACCTACCTAGATTGACAATTAATGTGAAGACTTTGAATTATTTCTTTGAATTATAAGGACAAGTGTTCTACACAAGGACAAGCTAAGGAAGAACATATACACAAATTTCACATAATTAAATTTGAAGTAAAACTGGGAATTTCATATGATATTTGAAGCAGACTATTTAAGGGTCAAAGTAAACATATAATAAGTCAAAAGTGTATAAAATAATTAAATAAATAACCTACAATTTGAACCAATTATATTTCCCAATAAATGATGTCTAGGTGTCAATTTTAGTGAAGCAATGCAATTTTAGCTTACTTCACAAAAATTCATGCCCAACTTCATTTCAAGGAACAATTGAATGATTTAATTTCAGGAGTACTTTTCTAATCATAATTAATGTTGATTTTGCACATAGAAATTTTTGTTGTGCTAAAAAAATATGCCAAATTCGATCGATTTCGTAGGGTTAATGTCAAAGTTTGTGTGCCTCAAATAAATCATACTAGGAAAAATACTTAATTAACCATGAGATAATGATCATTCCAATCTAGATATAAAATCATTTTATGCAACATGCCATAGTCATTTTCATTAAGGAAATGTTATACACTGAAATCTAATTTTGTTCGATTAGTAATTGGTCATATGAGCCAATGATCACAGTCAGAACAAATATGCACTCCCAGGCCAAACCAATTACACTCTTGGTAAAAAAAATCAAAATGGGACATGATTGGACAATTCCTAACCTTAGGATATAGCCTTGCAAAATGTCTTACAAATACCCTACATAACTATGTTTCCCACTTATACACAAGTTTCACAAAGAAATATAATTTTAGCTTACTTAACAAAAATGCATGCCCATCCTTCATTTCAAGGGAAAATTGAATGATTCAACTTCAAGAGTACTTTTTTACTCATAATTAATGTTAATTTTGGACATACAATTTTTTGTTGTGCTAAAAAAATATGCCAAGTTGGATCGATTTTGTAGGGTTAAAGTCAACGTTTGTGTGCCTCAAATAAATGCATACTAGGACATATACTTCATCAACCATGAGATAAATATCCTTCCAATCTAAATATAAAATCATTTTATGCAACATGCCATAGTCATTTTGATTAAGGAAATGCTATACACTGAAATCCAATTTTGTTCAAGTAACAATTGATCATATGTGACAATGATCACAGCCAGAACGAATATGCACTCCTAGGCCAAACCAATTACACTCTTGGTAACAAAAATCAAAATGGGACATGATTGGACAATTACTAACCCTGGGATATAACCTTGCAACACGTCTTACAAATACCCTACATAACTATGTTTCCAACTTATACACAAGTTTCACATAATCTACAATTTTAATCGACCCTATTGGCCAATAAATGAATCCTGGTCATGCCTTTTAGTTAAGACAAATAATTTGGCTTGCTTCACAAATATGGAGGCCCAACCTTCATTTCAAGGCTATTATTTTTTCCTACGAGGATATTTTCTCTTGAATTTGAAAGGCATGGTCTTATTGTCGACCAAGTACATTTTGTTCCTACAGAAGAAATGGTTTATTTTTAAGCTAGAGAGGACTTTAGGTCCATTTATTGTAAACAATGGAAAATACCTTACACAGTTGGAAGTGATGATGGAGTTTGTCTTTGATAAAGGAGAAAAGTTGTAATATTAACCCCATTGTATGATTTCTCATAAAAAGGTGGAAATTAGTTTTTCACCTTATATTACATTCTAGTTTTACATCGCCCATCTTGGACACACATTTATCATCTTCTCTCGCACTACTCTATGATAAAATTGGGGTGGTTAACACGCAAAAAGAGTCAAATGGTCTCCTTGGATTACGCGGAAGCGATGTCGAGTCAAACATTCCTATTCCTTCAGGAGATCCCCTATGCTCATCGATTCAACATAGTCACTCAATAATTGCAAGATCCAATTTGTCTCTATGAATTACCCATGAACAAAGTTGAATTAGATATCGCAACCCCGTTCATATACTCCCATTCCTAGCACTCTCCAACAGAATCCGTTACATGGATGACATTTCAAACGATCTATTCTAATGTTTCAACATTTAATGCTAAAATATCTTTGAGAAACGTCAACTTCTATGAAATAAGTAGATATATGGGTTTATTTCTTTTTTAGGTTCAGGGTTTGCTTCCTTTTAGTGTTGGGATTTTCTTCATAATTAGCCTCTAAATGTTTTTGTTATTAAGAAACCAATGTAGCTTTCTATTTAGAGCCAATGATAGCTCCAAGTATGGCTTCCAATTTAAGATCTAATGTTACTTTCATTTTAGCACCACATTATACTTTCATTTTAAGAACTCATGATGCTTCCTTTATAGCTACCAATTATTATTTAGTTTTTTTATTTCAATTAAATTAGTTAAGTATATCATGCCTATTAAATAAGTTTTATGATTATAAAGTAAGTCATATTGCACTTGAAATATTTTATAGCATACAATTTATAAATATTTTGTAGAGAAATGGACATCCATACAAACCAACAACATTTTTTTTAACTATAACCGATATTTTTATATTGTTCATAAACAAAATAGTTCGTCGTGACTAGCTACACATAATGTAAGCCCAGACTCACATCATAGAGATTTCGATAGCATAGCCATTTCAGGTTTCTTATAGTAACAAACTACACCACAACATTGGCATGAAAAAAATGTATATATATATTTTATTTATCATACCAATATTTTTAATATTATACAAAAATTGTTGGTCTATCACCAGCTACACATAATGCATCCCCATATGATATATGTAAAAATGATATATTTCAAAATGAAACATGTCAAAATGATACAACTCAATATGGTAATTTAGGTGAAAATGATACATATGATAATAAACATTAAAGGAGACATCACAACGATTTATGAATGATGATCCATGATGGAGTCTATATGATAAATGTCTCTAGCTATCATAAATTTCACTAGCTACTACCAACTTATTGTTCCTCATCATCATCATCATCATCATCATGTATATCATGATCATCACCATCATAATCATCATCATTGTCATTTACCTCGATGTCCTCTCCATCTACCTCATCATCATTGTCTCCAATGTTTGAACCATACCCAACATAATCTATAACGATCTCAAGATCAACTCAATCTTCTCAAAGAGTCGTGCTCTACAAAAAAAACATTCAAAATGAAATTTAATTATTTCATCTTATATTTAATATATATTTGTTATATTTCTAATATTACAACATATGAAGTGAAACCATAATCATATTGTATCATATCAAAGTGGAAATATACACCATAATAAAATTTCAAGTAAGTTACAACTATAATGTCATTACAATGATGTAAAACATGTAAAAATTCCAATTAAAGTTAGTAAATCAAGGTGGAGGATAGAGGATCGAAATCTAGCCACTACTTTCTGGAGGAATGAGCAGGTGTAGCAACAAGAAGGGGACAAGTGTCAATGATAGACATAGAAATTAGCCCTGGAGCAACAATTCTTGGAAGGATTGTTTTTCTGAGCATGTCGTTATGGAGTGGGGATGTAGCACTCCCCTCCTAGGATATTTTAAGATCTCTAGAGAAACTAGGCTCCGTAACCGCCCCTAAAACTAGTATTCCAATGGCTTGAAGACAACATAAATATGGAAAAATGTTACCAAATACATGGGGATAGAAGGAGGATCGAGTGGCTTAAGGATGAGAAACATTTTCGTGTTGGATGCCTATTGGAGCTCAATTTTTTTGTGTCAAATTTTGCTGATACGATTAGGGTTTCCTATTGATAAATAATGTAATTTGGAAAACTTTCTACATAATATTCCTAACCTTATAAATTTTTAATATGCATTCTCAAATTATATCACATGAGAGTCGAAAGATTCTCATTAGGATCTTATCATTGTAATATGAAACTATAAAGTGGTGGCTTTCTACGCATGGAGATAGACATATAGAAACAAATAGAGAATGATAGAGAGGGAGAGCACTGAAATTGTAAATCAGTAACTATCATTAAATCTCAATCATTCATGGCACCATACCTTTCTATTCACTAGCTTGTGTGGTTTGTAGTGTACTAGCCCTTGCTAGGAAGATAGGGCCCTCCCTCTTAGCAAGGTTCATTGGTTAGGAAAGTATTGTGTATTTTTTATTTATTTCCTCTCAATTATAATTAATATGTGATTGTTGTTACCATTATTATTAGAATTTTTTATGCTTTAGTGATTGTAGAATCCTAACCTTTGTATTGTGTGACAACATAGGTCTTGCACCTGTCCCTTTATTAGTGTAACACTTATTTAATTTCCATTATAGTTTGATGGTGTGTTAATTTTGTGTATTCCAACATTTGTTAAGAGAATGATTTTCAGGAGTGAAGTTCTTTTCTGAATAAGAGTAACTCTATAACAAATCATTTTTATTCTGCATTGTGTGTTTATTTCTTAAGAGTGTGAGCAAGGTTTGAGAGTGTAACAACGAGAGTGTTGACTTGTTGAGAGTATGATTACAATGATTGAGCTTGAGATTCATTAGAACTAGTCATCATTTTAACTTGCATATATTTTGCGTAATATTATTGCAATAACAAAACAAACCCAGATTGACAATTAATGTGAAGAGTTTGAATTATTTCTTTGAATTAGAAGGACAAGTGTTGTACACAAGGTCAAGCTGAGGAAAAACATATACACAAATTTCACATAATTGAAGTTGAAGTAAAACTTGGAATTTCATATGAAATTTGAATCGGAGTTACTTAAGGGTAAAAGTAAACATAAAATAACTCAAAAGTGTGTAAAATAATTAAATAAATAATCTACAATTTGAATCAATTAAATTTCTTAATAAATGAAGTTTGGGTGTCAATTTTAGTGAAGCAATGCAATTTTATCCTACATCACAAAAATGCATGCCCAACCTTCATTTCAATGCCAAATTGAATGATTCAACTTGAAGAGTATTGTTTTACTCACAATTAACAATAATTTTGCACATAGAATTTTTTGTTGTGCTAAAAAAAATATGCCAAATTGGATCGATTTCGTAGGGTTCGAGTCAAGGCTTATGTGCCTCAAATAAATGCATACTAGGCCATATAATTAATTAAAAATGAGATAATGATCATTCCAATTTAAATATAAAATTATTTTATGCAACATGCCATAGTCATTTTCATTAAGGAAACGCTATACACTAAAATCCAATTTTGTTTGAGTAGCGATTGATCATATGTGCCAATGAATACAGTTGGAACAAATATGCACTCTTAGGGAAAACCAATTACACCCTTCGTAACAAAATTCAAAATGGGACATGATTAGACATTTCCTAGCCTTAGGATATAACCTTGCAACATGTCTTGCATATACCCTACATAACAATGTTTCCCACTTATACACAAGTTTCACAAAAGGAAAGTCAAAGCAAAACTTAGAATGTTGTATGAAATCTGTAATATAAATATTTAAGCTAAAGTAAAGATAAACAATGTAAAAGTGTAAAAAATCATTAAATAAATAATATCCAATTTTAGTCAATCATATTGGCCAATAAATGAATCCTGGTCACGCCTTTTAGTGAAGAAAGATAATTTTGGCTTGCTTCACAAAGATGCTCGCCCATCTTCATTTCAAGGCCAATATTTTTTCCTATGAGGATATTTTCTCGTGAGTTTGTAAGACATCATCTTAGTGCCGACCAAGTACATTTTGTTCCTACAGAAAAAAAAAGGTATATTTTTAAGCTAGAGATGGCTTTAGGTCCATTTATTGTAAACGATAGAAAATCCCTTACACAAGTGGATGGGATGATGAAGGAGTTTGGATTTGAGAAACGAGAAAAGTGGTAATATGAACCCCACCATATAATTTATTATAAAAAGGTGGAAATTAGTTTTGCACCTTATATTCATGAAAGTAGACCAGAAATTGAAAAAATGCAAAATTAAGATGCTTGGCCATATTGTTCGTTGCAACGGTTAAAGGATGTTGAGACCCCTATGGTAAATGAGAATACTTTGAATGGGATTGATCTTGAATAGATAGATGTTGAGATGGAATATGCAAAGTCACAAAAGAGGACTAAAATCCCAATGAAGGATGAAGAAGAAATACAAATAAAATTAACATAAGGACCTTTAAAAGAGCCCAGGTTTCAAATGCAGTTGGGAAATCCATGGTGTACTACTTCCTCTTCTATCTCCACTCGTTTGGAAACATTCACGATAGAAGTGATTCCTTTTTCATTTGAAACTTTGCAAATGAATTATCAACAAATTAAAGAAAGAAGTTACAAACTGAGAATTAAGATGGAAACAAAGATTCAAGACCTTGCTACAAATCATAGAATATGAGGTGCAATCATTACGAAAGAACTAAAAATGCCTAGAAATAAGAATACTCAAACAACTGAGTTGGCTCAAGTTGAAAAAAGAGAGCTACTAATAGGATTATTAGTTGATAGAAATGAATACATATTTTTTTGTAGGAATAAGTTCAGAGCTTACAACAGTAAATCAAAAATCATGTTTGCACCATTATGGTTAGAACTGAATTAGATGAACCCTCAAAGAAATTAACGAAGGCCATGGAATAGCTTAGAATTTCATAAGTTGAACTAAAGAAAACCCAAGATGACTTGGTCGTGGTAAGGGAGTAGTTGAATGTAAAGGAAAGGTAATAAAACATATTATATGAAAATAACAATCAGCTTCTGATTAAGTATAAGGAATCTCAAGAAGAAATCAAAGAGTTGAAAACCAAGTTTGAAGGTAATATTTCTTTAATTCAGGATACACAAATGTTCTAGGATGAAATTGTTCAAGAAGTTCATTCTATATGGAAGTATATTATTATAATTCCACAAAAAAATATTATGATAAGAGGATCATATATGAGCATTGATTTATGCAAGAAATAAGTACAAAAAGAAGCACTCAAGTCCAAGGAGATAATTAATTATTTGAAAGAAAAATATTCAACAAAATTAAGGGTGAGAGTTGCAATATTTTGGACCAAGCACACCATTGATGTCATACTTTAACATGTGGCGCTGTGGAAACTTGGGTGAAGGTCAAGACCATGTGATGGGATTTCCACCAAAGTATTGATTCCCTGCATCGTAATCTTTGTTGAAGTGACAGAAAGTGGCTAGGCAGATTACTAAATCAAATTTTTGTTGCAGATGAGATCATGTGAGTTGCCAAATAAACAACGGAATTCCAACGTGATGAACATTGATGAGGCTAATACAGAGGTAAAAGGATAATACATGGTAATATTTTCTGGGGCGAGCCAATCAGCATGTGTGAACCATAATATTGAGTTGATGTGAAGGAATATTGTAAACTAAGTTCATGGATAATCAAAGTGATACAGATAAAAAATCCATAATGTTGGAGTTTAGGTCAGAAGCAATGATGATGAATGATACCACCCAAGGGATGATTGATGAATTGAATAATTAGTGAAAGGAAGTCTTCGAGTAATAGAGTATGAGAGAGGAATTTGTAGACGTGTATTCCATATGTTTTAGATTTTCAAAGATAGAAATATCAACCTTTGAAGATGAAAAGTCATGCATTAGCTCACAACTATAATTAAAACTAGCTATTATCCACACCCCAATTGAAATCTATAAAAATTATATTTATGTTTGTTTCAATGTTTATATATTTTAGTTTAAAATAAAACTATTGGTTGGTGGTATTATAAATTATTTTATTTTATGTAAAATAGTATACCCTCTTCATTCTCTTTTTTTTTAACTTCTAATTTTTATCATAGAATTTATTTTTTTATCATTCAAATATCATTTTATAAATTTTTTTATACAACTTTTACCAATTTTTTATTATTATAATAATTAGTTAATTAACATAATATATAATTATTATTTAAGTTGTATAACAATAATGTTTTTAAATACTTTCATTGACTAGGTTTTGGTTGTTGTTTAAATATGAATACATATGAATAAAATTTGGATGATAAAGTAACTAAAAAACATTTTTCTAATTAATGTTGATTAACACAGGCAACTCTTCTCCATCCCATATTATCTCATGCTTCTAGTGATGCTAATAGAGATTGTTTCATTGATTCACCACTTCGGTTTATAACATATCTAAGTTTATAAAATAGTAAAAGCTAAAAAATGGTAATAGTTCACATTCTGAATATGGCTAGGAAAAATTGAATACTAAGTAACATGTTTTGTTTTTATAAACATATCATGAAGAACACTAAAACTTTCAGACGGTTGTAAAAGCACATATGAGAGATGAATTCAACATTGACAACTAGAGATTGTTCTGCACCCAATCGCAAGAGATATCATTCATGCCTCTCCCTACCCTTGTGTTTGTTACTATTCGTTGAACTCCCCTTTGAAATATCAATGCAACTTTTACTATAAAAAAAATAAGGCTATAAAAAAAATAAGGAGAAGAGGTTTTCCCACTAAGAGTTGCAGTTGGCATGCTGAAGAGTGAAAACAGAGAAATCAGAGATGAAAATAAACTTTCCTTCCAAAATGAAAAATGTTAGTAGTTGACATGCTCAAGAATGAAAACAGAGAAATCGGAGGTGAAAATGAGATTTCCATCCAAAATGCAAAATGCTAAAAAAAACAGAGAAATAAGAGGTGAAAAAGGAACTTTCCTTCCAAAATGCGGAAAATGTATTAGATTCGTAGTACCTAAATTATACATTTTGGTTCCTATATAGCCTCACACTATCTACCAGCCATAATATGGAAAACAAATTCCTATTTTAGCTTTCTGGATAATACTCCTCAAAATCTAGGTCAAAAGAGGCGTTGTTGTAAAAATCTTGCTTCAAATACTTGAAATCTGAACTGATTGAATATCGATCTACACACATATCTATAGTATAATTATTGAAATTAAAATAACGTGAAAACATTTTCTCTACCTCAATGCCATATTCTCCCTTAAGACCTGTCCCTAGTTGAATTACAACTACAGCGACAACTCTCGCAGCTAAATTACACATACCTTTCAAATTCAATAAACTTTTGAAAATTTCATATAAAATTATGACCACGTTAACATCTCACTTGCTCCACAAGTATATACAAGGATGCTCAATTATAAGATCCCTACACAAAATGACATCATGGGCATGATGTTATTATTCTCCTAAATTTAATCATCATTAATATAAATTATGTCAAATAGTTTAAATACATGAGCGAGTATAATTGAGGAAAATGTGTGAGTTTTCGTTATCAAGAGGCAATTAGACTTTAGAATAAAAAAAGACTTTTGGAGGAAGACTATTATGGCAAGTAGACTAGAAGAGACTATTTGGCCTTATTTTCCATCCACCCCTTGTCAAGACTTTTGAGAAATTACATGTTGTTACTAACTGTTATTGTTTTACTAAGATATTTTGATGAGTTCACACATTTTAAGGAAAATATGAGAGGAGAAACAAATGCCTAAAAAATTATTTAAAATAATAAAAATATGAGTTACCCATAAATAAATAATTCTATATCCTACTCTCCAAACCCCTAAAGCAACCAACTCACACTCTTGTTTGAGAAGACTTCTTAGTTAAGTTTTAACACGCGAAAAGAGTTAAAAAGAGCCCAGGTTTCAAATGCAGTTGAGAAATCCATGACGTACTACTTCCTCTTCTATATCCATCATTTGGCAGCATTCATGATAGAAGTGATTCCTTTTTCATTTGAAACTTTGCAAATGAATTATCAACAAATTAAAGAAAGAAGTTACAAACTGAGAATTAAGATGGAAACAAAGATTCAAGGCCTTGCTGCAAATCATACAATATGAGGTGCAATCTTTATGAAAGAACTAAAAATGCCTAGAAATAAGAATACTCAAACAACTGAGTTGGCTCAAGTTGAAAAAAAAGAGCTACTAATACGATAATTAGTTGATAGAAATAAATACATATTTCTTTTGCAGGAATAAGTTCAGAGCTTACAACAGTAAATTAAAAATCATGTTTGCACCATTATGGTTAGAACTGAATTAGATGAACCCTCAAAGAAATTAACAAAGGCCATGGAATAGCTTAGAATTTCATAAGTTGAACTAAAGAAAACCCAAGATGATTTGGTCGTGGTAAGGGAGTAGTTGAATGTAAAGGAGAGGTAATAACACATATTATATGAAAATAACAATCAGCTTCTGATTAATTATAAGGAATCTCAAGATGAAATCAAAGAGTTGAAAACCAAGTTTGATGGTAATATTTCCTTAATTGAGGATACACAAATGTTTTGGGATGAAATTGTTCAAGAAGTTCATTCTATATGGAAGTATATTATTATAATTCCACAAAAAAATATTATGATAACAGGATCATATATGAGCATTGATTTATGCAAGAAATAAGTACCAAAAGAAGCACTCAAGTCCAAGGAGATAATTAATTATTTGAAAGAAAAATATTCAAAAAAATTAAGGGTCAGAGTTGCAATATTTTGGACCAAGCACACCATTGATGTCATACTTTAACATGTGGAGCTATTGAAACTTGGGTGAAGGTCAAGACCATGTGATGGGGTTTCCACCAAAGTATTGATTCCCTGCATCGTAATCTTTGTTGAAGTGAAAGAAAGTGGCTAGGCAGATTACTAAATCAAATTTTTGTTGTAGATGAGATCATGTGAGTTGCCAAATAAACAACACAATTCCAAGGTGATGAAATTGATGAGGCTAATACAGAGGTAAAAGGATCAGACACGGTAATATTTTCTGGGGCGAGATAATTAGCATGTGTGAACCATAATATTGAGTTGATGTGAAGGAATATTGTAAACTAAGTTCATGCATAATCAAAGCGATACAGATAAAAAATCCATAACCCTGGAGTCGAGGTCAGAAGAAATGATGATGAATGATACCACACAAGGGATGATTGATGAATTTTATAATTAGTGAAAGGAAGTCTTCGAGCAATAGAGTATGAGAGAGGAATTTGTAGACGTGTATTCCATATGTTTTAGATTTTCAAAGATAGAAATATCAACCTTTGAAGATGAAAAGTCATGCATCAGCTCACAACTATAATTAAAACTAGCTATTACCCACACCCCAATTGAAATCTATAAAAATTATATTCATGTTTGTTTCAATGTTTATATATTTTAATTTAAAATAAAACTATCGGTTGGTGGTGTTATAAATTATTTTATTTTATGTAAAATAGTATACCCCTCTTCATTCTCTTTTTTTTTCACTTCTAATTTTTATCATAGAATTTAAGTTTTTATCATTCAAATATCATTTTTCTAAATTTTTTTATGCAACTTTTACCAATTTTTTATTATTATAATAATTAGTTAATTAACATAATATATAATTATTATTTAAGTTGTATAACAATACTATTTTTAAATACTTTCATTGACTAGGTTTTGGTTGTTGTTTAAGTATGAATACATATGAATAAAATTTGGATGATAAAGTAACTAAAAAACATTTTTTTAATTAATGTTGATTAACACAGGCAACTCTTCTCCATCCCATATTATCTCATTCTTCTAGTGATGCTAATAGAGATTGTTTCATTGATTCACCACTTCGGTTTATAACATATCTAAGTTTATAAAATAGTAAAAGCTAAAAAATGGTAATAGTTCACATTTTGAATATGGCTAGGAAAACTTGAATACTAAGTAACATGTTTTGTTTTTATAAACATATCATGAAGAACACTAAAAATTTCAGAAGGTTGTCAAAGCACATATGAGAGATGAATTCAACATTGACAACTAGAGATTGTTCTGCACCCAATCACAAGAGATATCATTCATGCCTCTCCCTCCCCTTGTGTTTGTTACTATTTGTTGAACTCCTCTTTGAAATATCAATGTGACTTTTACTATAAAAAAAAAGAAGAAGAAGAGGTTTTCCCACTAAGAGTTGCAGTTGGCATGCTGAAGAGTGAAAACAGAGAAATCAGAGATGAAAATAAACTTTCCTTCGAAAATGAAAAATGCTAGCAGTTGAAATGCTCAAGAATGAAAACAAAGAAATCGGAGGTGAAAATGAGCTTTCCATCCAAAACGCAAAATGCTAAAAAAAACAGAGAAATAAGAGGTGAAAAAGGAACTTTCCTTCCAAAATGCGGAAAATGTATTAGATTTGTAGTACCTAAATTATACATTTTGGTTCCTATATAGCCTCACACTACCTACCAGCCATAATATGGAAAAAAAATTCCTATTTCAGCTTTCTAGATACTACTCAAATTCTAGGTCAAAAGAGACGTTGTTGTAAAAATCATGCTTCAAATACTTGAAATCTGATCTGATTGAATATCGATCTGTACACATATCTGTAATATAATTATTGAAATTAAAATAACGTGAAAACATTTTCTATACCTCAATTCCATCTTCTTCCTTAAGACCTATCCCTAGTTGAATTATAACTACAACGACAACTCTCGCAGCTAAATTACACATACCTTTCAAATTCAATAAACTTTTCAAAATTTCATATAAAATTATGGCCACATTAACATCTCACCTACTCCACAATTATATACAGGGATGCTCAATTATAACATCCCTACACAAAATAACATTGTGGGCATTATGTTATTATTCTCCTAAATTTAATCGCCATTAATATAAATTATGTCAAATAGTTTAAATACATGAGCAAGTATAATTGAGGAAAATGTGTGAGTTTTCGTTTTAAAGAGGCAATTAGAGTCCAGAATAAAAAAAGACTTTTAGAGGAAGACTATTATGGCAGGTAGCCTAGAAGAGACAATTTGGCCTTAGTTGCCATCAACCCCTTGTCAAGATATTTTTTTAGATTGTATGTGCTGAAGACTTTTGAGCAATTGCATGTTGTTACTAACTGTTAGTGTTTTACTAAGATATTTTGACGAGTTTACACATTTTAAGGAAAATATGAGAGGAGAAACAAATGCCTAAAAAATTATTTAAAATAATAAAAATATGAATTACCCATAAATAAATAATTCTATATCCTACTCTCCAAACCCCTAAAGCAACCAACTCATAGTCTTGTTTGAGAAGACTTCTTAGTTAAGTTTTAACATGTACAAGAGAGTGCATTAATTTAAAAATTTATAAACATGGAAGTGTCAGATATGTTTTAATTATATTTGTTATATAAATGTGTTAATTTATAAATTTATAAATATGTGTTAATTACATATTGATAAAGATACATAGGAGGCTTGACTTTTCTTGGGTTTTTCTTGCACTCCCTCTTGGTTTGAAAAATGGCTTTAAAAATGGTTGTTATTGTGGGTGGATCAATATCGTGAAGATTGACTTGAATATGCTTGTAAAAAGTGGTACTATGTCTTCAAATTAGTATGAGAGTGAACCTTCTTGACTGAAAACGACAATTGCGACACTTTGGAATCAAAAGACAGCAGTTCGATTAAGCTACTATTTGCAAAGGAGGACTGTAAATGATGAAAAATACATAAAAAACCATTCACAATTCCTTATCAATGGAGGTTGAATAATGCAAAGGAAGAAGGTTTCAACAGTGATATACTGATCATAGACAGCAAAACTACTGAATAAAGCTGAAAACAATGAAGAAAAAAACCAAAATCTAGAGGCAGAAACAATCTCATTCAATCATCGCACCTGTCCTTAAGGGAAACAAGGATGCATCTCACCTGCAGCAGATGGGTGGTGCGATGCATCCAGACTGTTAGTGAGAGACAGTGCGATGGTCCATGGACAAGACTGAGCTTGGTTTTTACCCACAGTTTGCAGCTAAGTTCAGGGATTTAGGCTAAGCTTATGAAAGGAAGTAAACACAAAGTATAGGGGGTAATCTAATGAGGTTATTTGAGCTACCACTAGGGCACTTAGGATGTTTGCAAGGCAGATGTTCAGTTCATAAACCAACCCGAATATTCACTAAAGAAGCGTTGATCTACTTTGCAGTTGCATAGAAAAAGCAATTCAAAGGCTAGCAGGCTTAACTTCAGGCTCCATTTGTAGTTTATAAAGCAAACAACAGTAACAAACAAGCAAACTATTTGCTCACTAGCGGAGTCGCCATTTTTTCCCGAGAAAA
Source organism: Pinus taeda (assembly GCA_000404065.3). Taxonomy (NCBI): domain Eukaryota; kingdom Viridiplantae; phylum Streptophyta; class Pinopsida; order Pinales; family Pinaceae; genus Pinus; species Pinus taeda. Next base: position 309,153 of record APFE030906418.1, on the reverse strand, counting down.
CTAGTGTCTGTTCATATCTGCTAGTCCGAATAAGACGGGTAGCTATCTTAGAAACAAACAATTCAAAGTCACTTGTGTTTTCCTTTATGAGAGATAGATGAGAGAGAAGCAGAGAGTACCAACCTTAATCCTTCGCTTTGGCTCCTCACTTGTTTCCTCTCTCCCTTGATAGAGCTTTCACCACTCCTTACTCACTTATCCTGCTTCAAAGAACACCTATAGAGTAAAAGTAGCAAAATACCATAAAAGCATAGAGATCTATAACCATAAACAATATAGGATCACATGTACATTAACCATAGAAATGCATACACAAATACAAGATTCAAAAATATACAAGTATATGGAGGAAAACTCAAATAGCTTTATTGATAGAAGTAGTAGAAGAGAGGATTACAACCCAGCTATCTGATCCAGTTCCATCCTCCCAGCATGAAATCCCTCTTCACCTCATGAAAAGCTAGATCACCTAACAATACAATGCTTCACAGAGAAACCAGTAGCACTTCCTTACAAAATACAAAATTCCAGCCTTTGGATCTCTAGGATGAGGGATCCATATATAGATACTTGCAGGGGGTGAGTCAGCTTCTGGGATTTTGATTAGTGTCATTTCACTGATAGTTCTTGGTTCCACTTGGAGATTTCATGATCTCTTACTCATCCCTGGGCGAATTCAGAGAGGCAAGTGTCATATGAGTAGTTTCGAGAAGATTCTCTAGGTTTCTACCTAGCAAACTGCCTCTACCATTTGTTTTCTCTCACTCATCGCACACTACAGAAGGGATTTTCAGTATGCATCGCACCCTTTGCATGTAATAGGTGAGATGCATCGCACCCTTAGCATGGAGCAGTCTGTATGGTCCAATTTTGACTAGTTCTAAGCAATTTTTCAGAGAGAACTTCTCGGAAATGATGTAATTAGTTGACCTTGATCCTTTAGGGTATGAAACAACACATTTAGGGGTTTAGAAGCCCTTGGTTTATGGACATATGTGGTTGGGGTTGCAGTGCACAAATATGTCTATAACACCATCTCAACCCCAAAATCAATCTTGGCAAAAAGGTTGGCAAGTAACTTATGGGAACCATCCAAAATATCCTCAGTATTTTCCTCAATATCCTCCATACCCAAATCCCTATTATCCATACCATTCATCACCACCACAACCACAAGTGCAACCACATCCATCTCAAATATCCACTCCCACTGAACTACCTATACCACCATTTCCAAACCCACACATTGAAGTAGCTCAATCCACTTACAATGCTGAGATACAACACTTCTAAACATCTCCTCTTGAGATCAATGGTATTCACCATAGCTTAGGAAGAGTATTTCAAAAAAGATATTATCTTTATATCATTAAAGTACGCCATCCAAAAGAAGAAGATTTAAATGAGAAGACCACTTAATCATGGGTTGCACTTGAGGAAGAGAAGACTTCAAAATCATAGATCGAGAGAGCTCCCTCATGGTTACCATCAAATCCTCCATGTATTCAAGAGAACAATCAACAAAAAGAGGAAGGCTTGAAGTTCATGATAGAAGAAGACATCCAAAATGGTCCAAATCAGTAAGTGGACCAGAGGCATCACAACTATATTGAAATATGGTTCCTAACAACCATTAAGTTGCAACAATACTCCCTTCTTCAATTGTGCTCGATATCATCAAGGTCAAATCATTTAGTCTCTAAAATCCAGGTACATGTCAAAGCATACATTTCAAGCCTACACATCATTTTGTATGTAATCTTGATGTGCACATGGCTCCATTGGAAGTATTCTTATACTTGAAAGTGATTTTGTTTTTCAAGTAGAGTAGGGTCAAAAAAAAAATTAATTAAATAAATAAAATAAAAATAAAAATATTAGGTGAAAACCTCCTTTGAGGTGCTTCATATTGGATCATTGATTGCAAACCTCCATGAGGAAGACAATGGGATGGAAAAAAAGAAAAAAAGAGGAAAAAAGAAAAGATCCTAGGTGAAAACCTCCTTTGAGGTGCTTAGGCAGACCTACTAGTTAAAAACCTTCTTGAGGCAGCTAATAGGCCTAGAAGAAAAAAAAGGGAAAAAATAAAAAAATAAAAACTTTTCTTCATGGATCTCTCTGATGAATCCATGTACTCTCCAACATTTGCGAGCAACAAAATCAAGTTGGTACCAAAAGAAAAATTTGTCAAGTCTAGTAAAAAGAAGTCAAATTTTTACTTTCTCCTCCTTTTCTCAAATGCTCTAACAAGGTCAAGGCCATGCCAATCCATCACCCTCATCTACTTCCACCATCCACCCACCATTCTCAAGCTTCTACCATTCAAGTTTCTTGTTGTCCTGAAAAACTACAGGATGCTCTATTTTACTATAGGGAACAAAAATACATAGAGAATAAATTTGTTTTTGCCATAACTTGAAAACCATGCATCCATTTTCAAATTTTTTTCAAGGAGAGATGCATATGGATGATGGTAACATGCCCAAGCAATTTCAGAAAATTCCAATGCATGGTTTCCAATAAATCGGCCTCCATCACCTTTAGCCATTTTTAGGTTTTCTTGATATCCGTGCATCCATTGACCACACCTTTTTTATGAAGAGGTGAATAGTGATGATGGAAATACACTCAAAAATATTCAAATCAATCCATTCTACTCTTTGGGAGATATGGACAAAACAAGTCGGCTATAAAATGTTGTCCTAAAAACCTACAGGATTCCCTAAAAACCTACATGATGTTGGGTTGTGTTGTATTCTTTCGACGACTAGCCCATGTAGTTAACTAGAGGGTTAGAGGGGGGGTGGAGCCCCCCCTTCATTGTGCCAATTGCGTAGCAAGGGGGTCACAGGCGGTTTGCAACCTATGTTAGGTTGGACGGACCCACCTATGGTTTTGTGCATGATTTTCACACATGTCTTTGGACGCGATGGTTTTCGATCCATGGTTTTGGACACGATGGTTTTCAGTCCATGGTATTGGATGCTTTAGCATGTATAAATATGTATTATAACATTGAAAGGAACATAATAAAAAATCAAGCTTGTAGTGCTGATTTTGGGATCCAGGGGAAAATCTTTGTGTATATGTGTTTTATGTGTTATGCTCTCGCATTGTTTATTTTATGTGTTTTAGAATTCGTATGCAGGTAATTTTTGTATGGGGTTAAAACCTACATTTGGTATCAGAGATATTTTTGGCTTCAAGGGGACACCTTTGTTTCTGAGGGGTTTCACTCGGGCCTATGGTAGGGCCTGTTCAGTGGGAGATCTGTGAGATCGATTCTAGTGGTGAAAGAAGATGGCGAGCAGTGCAAAGTTAGAGATCGAGAAATTTAATGGTCAGAGTTTTGAGTTGTGGAAACTCAAGATGGAAGATATGTTGGTGGATAAAGATCAGTGGATTGTGGTAGATCTGGGTACTAAACCAACGGGAGTGTCCAATGAAGAATGGAAGAAGTTGGATCGGAAGGCAAAGAGCATAGTACGATTGTGTGTCTTAGATTCAGTATTGCTGAATGTATCAGGGGAAGTTACGGTGAAGGATTTGTGGGACAAGTTAGGGACTTTGTACCAATCTAAGTCTCTGGTGAATAAATTGTTCATGCGGAAAAAGTTGTATAACCTGAGGATGAAAGATGGAGACTCGGTGACACAGAATCTGAATGCATTTAATACTATGGTAAGTCAGTTAGCGTCTGTTGATATTAAAATTTCAGATGAAGATAAGTTCATCAGTTTGTTGTGTTTTCTACCAGATTTATGGGATAGTATGGTTATTTCAATAGGTAGCAATGCAACTACCTTATAGTATGATGAATTAGTTGCATCCTTGCTGACGGAGGAGATGAGATGAAAAAATATGGAGAGCCATAATGGTGATGCCTTGTCTATACGAGGAAGGTCCTAGAACAGAAATGAAAATAAGTCATCGAGTGGGAGATCTAAATCTAGAGGGAGGTCTAAATATCTAGGAAAACCTATAAAGGTGGTGTGCTAGAAGGGCACTACAAAAGGGACTGTAAATCTAAAGCTCCTGATAAAGGAAAGGGATCTGATAATGCTCCTTATGCAGAGGTAAAAACCACCTAAGATGAAGGTGGGGATGTGTACATGGCTTCTTCAAGTACACATGTAGATCATGAGGCATGGTTGATTGACTCAGGTGCATCCTTTCACTTCACTCCCCATAGAGAGTGGTTCTGCGAGTATAAGAAATATGATGGTGGTGATTTATTCTTAGGGGATGATAGAAAGGCTAGAATCATTGGTTCTAGAAAATTAAAGTTGAAGTTTCAAGGTGGAAGGGTTAGAACACTTTTGAGTGTCCTACATATTCCTACATTGGCCATAAATCTTATTTATGTAAGCAAGATGGATGATGCAAGTGTAAAAACAGTGTTCGAGAAGGATACATGCAATATGGTTCGAGGAGCACTGGTATTGATGTGGGGAGTTCAGATTGGAACTGTGTACAAGATGCAAGGTAGCACTGTTGTTGATGGGTGCAACAGTTCTGTGGTTCCTTAAAGTGGAGCAGAAAATATAGTGGTCTTTGGAGAGAAGACTATGCTGTGGCATAAAAGGCTTAGACATATTGGAGAGAAGGGCCTTCGAATACTTCATGGTAAAAGGTATGGTAGAAGGTATGAGTAATAGCTATTTGGATTTTTATTTCTGTGAAAATTGTGTATATAGGAAGTAGAATCGAGTGAGTTTCCCCTCTGGTGGTAAGAGGGAGAAACAAATATTAGAACTTGTGCACAGTGATGTGTTTAGACCTGTGAAAGTTCCATCACTGGGTAAGTCTATGTACTATGTATCATTTATATATGACTTCTCAACGAATACATGGATATATTTCCTTAAGAAGAAATATGAAGTCCTTGATAGGTTTAAAGAATTTAAGGCTATGGTGGGAAACCAGACAGAGAAGAAGATAAAGGTGCTGAGGACAGATAATGGTGGAGAGTTTTGTAGTTAGGAATTTGAATAATTCTATAAGAAGTCTGGTATAGCACGGCAGAAGACTACTCCATATACACCTTAACAAAATGGAGTTGCAGAAAGAATGAATAAGACATTGATGGAAAGGGCAAGAAGCAAGCCCAATGGTGCCAAGTTAGGACAAGAATTCTAGGCAGAGGTGGTGGAGACAACATGTCACTTGGTCAACAGATCACCTTCATCATCATTGAAGGATAAGACTCCACAAGAGGTATGGACTGGTAAGAAACCCTCTCTTTCACATTTGAGGGTATCTGGATGTGATGCATATGTACATGTTCCAAAGGAGAAATGGACCAAGTTGGATAGTAAATCTGAAAAGTGCATCTTTATTGGGTATAAGGATGGTTTAAAGGGTTATAAGCTTTGGAACTTAGTGACAAGGAAGGTTGTGTACAACCGAGGTGTGGTGTTCAGAGAGTTTGATCTAAAGGAGGAAGAATCAAATGCTACAACAGGGGAGGAATCAGAATATGAAGAGCCACAAAATCTGGGTGTGAGAAGATCCGTTCGAGAAAAAAGACAGTCAGAAAGGTATAGTCCATTTTTTTTCTGTTCAAATTTTTCTTTATCTATTACTGATGATGATCCTAGAACTGTGAAGGAAGCAGTAGATTCAGAGGACGAGAAACTCTAGAAATAGGCCATGGTTAATGAAATGGTATCTTTGCACAAAAATGAGGCTTGGGATCTAGTGGAGTTGCTAGCTAGAAGGAAACCCATTGTCAACAAATGGGTGTTCAAGAAGAAGACAAATGCAGAAGGAAAGGTGGAGAAATACAAAGCTCGGTTGGTAGCAAAAGGTTATTCCCAAGTGTTGGGAATTGATTTTGGTGATATTTATTCTCCTGTTTCCAAGGTAACTTCTATCAGATTACTTTTATCTGTTGCTACTGCATTTGATTTTGAGGTAGAACAGATGGATGTGAAGACATATTTCTTCATAGGGATTTGCAAAAGGAAATCTACATGAAGCAACCTGAAGGCTTTGTGGTGAAGCGTAAGAAAGAATTGGTATGAAAGTTAAAGAAGTCTATGTATGGGCTAAAACAGTCACTGAGGATGTGGTATCAGAAATTTGATACATTTATATGGGGACTTGGCTTCACCAGAACGAAAGCATATCACTGTGTGTATTTTAAATTAATTGGTGACTGTGTTATTTATTTGGTCTTGTATGTGGATGATATGTTGTTGGTTGGAAATGACAAAGAAATTATCTAGGATTTGAAGACTCAATTGTCCTCCAAATTTGACATGAAAGATCTTGGTGCTGCGAACTATATTTTGGGCATGGAAATTAAAAGAGATTGGGCAAAGAGGAAGCTCTGGTTAAATCAGAGGAAGTATGTTGAGACAATATTGCAGATATTTAATATGCAGGATAAAAAACCAGTGAAGGTTCATGTTTCTGTAGGTGTAAAGTTATCTGTTGAACAGTGTCCCAAGACACAAGAAGAGGAAGAGGACATGTCCCATGTTCCATATGCAAGTACAGTCGGTAGCTTGATGTATGCAATGGTATGTACTAGACTAGACATTGTACATGCAGTGGGAGTATTGAGCAGGTTTATGTCAAAACCAAGAAAGGAGCATTGGACAACAGTGAAGCAGGTTTTCAAGTATTTGTGTGGCACTAGTGATTATGGTTTGTGCTACCAAGAAAGACCAGGATTGGACAGAGTTTTGGATATTCATGGCTTTGTTGATGTAGAATAGGTTGGATATCTGGATCAGAGAAGATCTACAAGTGGGTATGTGTTTAACCTATTTGGAGGTGCAGTGAGTTGGATAAGTAAGCAACAATTTGTAGTGGCACTATCAACTACAGAGGAAAAATACATGGCAGCCACTCATGAAAGAAAAGAAGTAGTTTGGTTCAGAGATTGTGTTTAAATATGGGGTTGTGTTATATTCTTTCCACGACTAGCCCGCATAGTTAACTGGTGGGTTAGAAGGGGAGCCAAGCCGCCCCTTCGTTGCCGATTGTGTAGCACAGGGAGTCACAGGGTCTTTGAGGGGTGCAGGTAACCCCACTCTATGGGGTTCGGGGTAGTGCCCCATAAAATTTTGTTTTTGACCCTATGATAGGTTGGGTGGACCTACCTATGGTTTTGTGCATGATTTTTGCACATGGTTTTGGACGTGATGGTTTTCTATCCATGTATTGGATGCTTTGGCATGTATAAATACGTCTTGTAACATTGAAAGGAATATAATGAAAAATCAAGCTGGTAATCCTGGTTTTGGGGTCTACGGGAAAATATCTGTGTATATGTGTTTTATGTGTTATGCTCTCACATTGTTTATTTTCTGTGTTTTAGAATTTGTATACAGGTAATTTCTGTACGGGGTTAAAACCTATAGTTGTTTCTTGATGTGTCAGTTGCGTCTCCGGTGGTTGCTCCTCTGTATTGCATTTTTTGTTGAAATTATCCCACTCCTCTTCCAAATTAATTACTTGAGGCCTTATTAGATGTATAGAGGGAGTATGGGTTTTAGTCTGCTTGATGGTCGAAGTGTGTTCACCTGTCTTTGCTGCAGAATCGACTGTATCCTTGATTGATTCCCTGCTTCTGCTTTTCCTATTTTCTAATGGCTTCTCAGATTCCTTGGCAGAGTTCTCTCGAGATGCCTCTCCCAAATTAGTTTTATACCTTTTTAGAGTCACCATCTATGCTTACAGTGGGAGTGGGTTCCCTTATTGGTTCAATTAACAATTGGTCCAATGGGACCTTTGATAATCTCTCTTCTCTGTAGCTATAAAATGCTTCAAGACCCTCTTGATCAAAAAGTATTTATGCCATATGCTTCACTTATATGAAGGTATTCTTCTGTAAGAAAACATCATCAAACGGGTCCTTCTCATTGAGGAATATTTTTATTTTGATTGTAGTGGTAAAATCCTTGACAATACCAAATGGGTCATATTGTCTTCTGAGGAACTTAGGTAATCGTAGAGACAACATATTATCTAGTTCCCTGAATGCATCTCCAGGGTCATGTAATGCGAACACTCCACATGGCACAAGAAGTTGAGGCCAAATGGCTTTCTTTGACTTCTTCAATGTTTTACTCATCCCTCCTTCATTGCATGTCTGATAGGCTATCTCTCTAGCCATTAATTTATCTGGGACATAGAAAGGGAGAACATGGGGAGAAGTGATGCCACCAAATACTCTAATATATGTAAATTTCTCTTCTCCAAACCATCGGGCTACTAGGAGGATGTCTATCTTGGCTCCTTGGGAGAATCTGGGGGCATCTCGATTATAAATTCGTTTATGGATAGGAAGCATAATCCCATGACAAATCTTGAGAAAATGTGGTTCAAAATTGGATTCCCACATGTTTTTGTGGTGGATGTGAATAGGAAGTGGATCTTGAATAGTCCACTTCCATCCCATAAGAGGGAATTTAGAACCAAAACAAATAGCATCCATTATACAAGCACTCATGAAAAATGGAGGGTAAACCCTCAAAGCAATACTCTATTATATATGATTTGTGCCCAATCTATTATTTTTGCATTAGCGGTTGCATCTATTAACAACAACAATTTTGAGGAGAATTTGTTACTATCAGGTTTGCCAAATAGTCTACATATCATACCTGCAGCAAATCAGAAAGGGGAACAAACAGACACAGTGGCGTACATACCAATTTTTTCTTTCCTGATTATTTCATCATTATTTGACCAATTATTTGTGCAGTCCGCCGGGTCTTCATTTTCTTTGACGAATTTCTCAACATAATTTCTTGTTGTAGGTAATCTATGGCTCCAGTAGGTGGTACATAAGCCCTAGGTTATTTGGAGTGAAATATCTTATTACTTCCTAGCCTCCTATTTTGAATTCTCTATCAGATATATCAATGTCGTCAATGATCCACTTAACCATGTCGGTATAGGGGACTATTTTTGGTCGCGCGACTATTCGGTATAGAAATGAGCACGCAAGCTCAGTTATGGAAGCATTAGAGGAATTGCGCCCATCAACTATAATCGTTGTCTCAAGAATGCTTGGTTTTTCTTCCTCCAGTAACTAATACATAACCTCCCATGTAGACATCCCTGCTTCCTTATTACCTGTAGTATCCGTGAACAGAGGAGTCATTTCTGACTTCTCAGAGGTGACTACTTTCCCTTTCTTCACCATTGATTTCAACATCCTGTTCTGCGGCTTTTTCCTGAAAGTTTCAAGAGGAACATCTTATTGGATAAAAATCATAATGAACATAGGAATGAATGGATGAAGAAAACCAATAAAGGTGATAAAGGTGTTTTATTTGAAATCACGTAAGAAGATATCAAATCATGCTAAATGACCTTTCACACATAAATGCAGTTACTTCTTCATAAATTCCCACTAATGATCTGTTATCCTTTAACTTGAATTTCCATAAATATTCACATTGTAAATCAGGAAACAATCTCTTAGGGTGGTAAGCATTTAAATTCCCATAATAGAGATTTTGTGATTTGTGAAGCAATATCGCAGATCGCTATATCACATAATTCATTTTTTGTTTACTTACCACGTTATGAGTTTGTGCGAGATGCAAGAAACAAACATCATTACTTATCGCGCTTATTTTTAAGGAATAATGGACCTCCACATGTGTTGGTGGAAAGATTTAAAAGTGGGTCCAAGACGTGATCTCATTTCACAATATCGGTTTACGATAGGTTGAGGCTTGTGTCGTATGATTGAAATGTGATGCGAGAAGGCTATTATACCATTGCAATTTCACAGATCGCAATCTCGCGGGGTACCTTGTTAAAAAAATTCTTTTATAAACAATGATGTTGCAATGTGAGACTTTAGCTTTTCAAAGAAGATTTAAGGACTTTCTAACATTATGACCGTTTTCGAGTATGGTGTTGCTTTTTTGATCGTTTCACCATAGATGGTGGTGGGTCAAAAAGGTATCGTTTGTGATGCATTTCATGCTAAATATGAAAAGGTAGCATTTTAATGGTTTTGTAGGTTTTGTTTGATATCTTGATTTATTCTAAAAATAAAAGAAATACCTACATGCTAGGATTGATTTTTTGGGGATATATATATTTTCTTCAAAGGGTCTCCATTTATTAAAGTAATATTTTACTACTAACATTAATAAATGGGCGGGGTTGTTGACAAGCACAACAATGGGTGATTCACTTGGAAGAACCAACTATCTCTGAGAGTTTTTTGAAATTTCTAAAACTTCTAAAATAAAGATAGTTTTGAAAATAAAACTAAATTGCATGGAATACAAGGTAAGTAGTACTGCTCATTTATCAATAAACAACATCTGCTCTAACTATCTTTCTTCTGATTTCCTTTTTATCACAAATAGTCATTTTACCTACATCAGTCATTGCTTGGTTATAAAGATAAAAGCAAAAGAATCTCATTAGATTAGTTTGGTATACTCATTTGTCGTAGGTAGAGCCTCTACTGCCAATAGACATTTATAGCCTCGACAGGTTTACCTACTACCCAACAATGATTCAGTATCCCACTTAAGTAAGAATGTAATTTTACAGATAAATTCTTCTGTATACTTGATGCTTTCTTTATTTTATTGAATTAATTCATTCTTCTTTTATTTCTTAAAGGACAATGTCTTGGTTTGGTGGCCAAAATTGACAATGCCATTCACTTGATTTCTAACTGAACTGAACAAGCTAGCTCTTGATGAGACCCCCTTGTCTTTTGATTGATACAATCTCAAGCCATTACCTTGTTTTGCTATTCAATATTGGTAATGTCAGTTGGTTATAATCTTATGATCATGGTAAGTCAGCTCTTGATGAGACCCCTTATCCTTTAAGTTTAAAGTATATTTTAGAAATACACTCTAAAACTGAAAGCTAATTAAGTGGGGGGGATCATTGGCTCCTTAAGGGTTTCTGGACAAAAATTGTAGAATTTAAAGATGCTTTTTTGCAGAGAAACCTTTGCTTTGTTATTGATACTTTTGTTGATTGATGTAAAGAAAAGTTCTTTCTAAAGCTAAATTTTATCAAAGAGTGGATAACTTAATAGAAAAATAGGCAGTTTTGGAGCTGTAGCACTCAACTATTTATTTCATGAATGAAGGTTAATTTCCATAACCATTTCTACTTATACAAGTGAAAAAAAAAATTAAAAAGAGAAACTATCCTTCAGTAAAACCAAATGTAAATGTTTTCAACTTGTATTATTATTTCAAAATAAAATTACCTAAAGAGTATACTATACAGTGATTAGAAGAGATCATATTTTATGGAAAATATTTCTTTAGGACCTGCCCATTAATAGGTAGAGGTTCTCTCTTACCTGCAAAATCTTGTAACAAAAAAGTTGATGGGCCTATTAGCTCGACAATGTGGAATGGGCCAAGCCACATCCATTGGAACTTAGTATGCTTGCCTTTCTCTTTGTGAGCTTTATCCCATTTTAACACTAAGTCTCCGAGTTGAAATTTTTTTGAAGACACAAAATTTGAATCAAAGGATGCTTTAATTAATTGCTAATGATGTGCATGGGTAATTCTAGCCTTTTCTCATTCCTATTCAAGTTTAAGGATTTGTAATTGTCTAAGTTGTATAGATGAAGAAAGAGTTTCTTCGATGAATTGAACTAAGGCAAACAAGTGAATAACTATGTTTGTTGGTAAGTCAACTTGTTTATCATAAACTAGATTAAAAGGAGAAGTGTCGATGGAGGTGTTCTGAGTTATTCGATCTGCCCATAGAGTAAACACTAAAAATTTATGCCAGTTCTTTTGACTTTGATCAATAGTTCATTTAATAATCTTGATAAGGTTCTTATTTGTGGATTCGGCTAACCCATTTCCTTGTGGATAATAATTAGTAGAATATTTAAGTTTAAAGCCTCTTTTAAGAGCAAACTCTGTCATAGCATTGCTAGAAAAGTAAGATGCATTATCAAACATTAAGGAAGAAGGTAAACCAAACCTGGTGATGATAAATTGATCTATAAATTCAATCATGTTCTCAGAGTTAGCTACCTTGAGTGGAATTTCTTCTACCCATTTGGTGAAGTAATTAGTGGCTGTAAGGATATATTTATGCTGCTTAGAAGAATGAGGAACGATCTCACCTATTATGTCCAATCCCCATTATTCAAATGGCTGATCAATGTTGACTAGTTGTAATGGTAATGCTGGTTTCTTCCATCTTCTGGTAGTTGTCTGACATATCTTACATTTCCTTACATAATTGTGTGCATATTTGAATATGGTTGGCCAGTAATAGCCTGCATGTAGGGTTTTATGTGCTGTAGCATCTCCTACAAAGTCTTTGCCAGCTGGTCCATCATGAAATTCCTGCAATACTTTCTCTGCTTCAGATTTCTCGAGACATCTAAGGAAAACAGAATCATAATTAATTCTAAACAACAAATTGTTGACAATTTGATACTATTTAGCTTTCAACCTCAAGGCTTTTTTCTTTGTGTAATTCAAATTTGGAGGCACATGTCCATTTTTTAAATACAATATTATATCAACATATGTTGATTTAGTGTTGTTAAGGCTTACCTCATAGATTTTTACCTCGTCACCTAACTGCTATGATTATGACATATTCGATGCTCCTACCAACATCCTGCAAAAACCTTGACCTTTCACAATGTTTGTTAGTTTAATTTCAATGTTATATTCCTGTAGAGCCATAATCCAATTTACTCTTTTTTCACCCACATCCCTTTGTACTATAATATTTCTTATTGCTAGGAATGGTACTATCACCTTGGTATGGGTTTTGAGAAGAAAAGGTCTAAAGTGTTTTATTGATTTGAAAACAACATAAGCTTTTTTTTCAATATCTGAGTAATTCAATTCAGCTCCCTGTAAATTTGAGCTAAAGAAAGAAATCTGGGCATCGGCTTTGTCTTGAGTTTCTTGTGTCAATATGGTTGTGTATGATTTCTTGGAAGCAAAAGTGTACAAAGTGAAATGATTGGAAAAATTTGGCATTGCTAAAGACAGGGTGTTTATGATTTCTTGTTTTTTCAAGTTAAAAGCTTCATGTCCCAACTGACCCCATTTAAAAAGAGGATTTTTCTTTATCATGGCCCGAAGGGGTAATACAATTCTTGAGAAGTTAGGGACAAATCATTTGAAAAAATTTATTTGACCAAGGAAAGATTGCAGTGATTTTTTGTTATGGGGTAAAGGTATTTCAGAAATTTCTTTAATCATGTCTAGGTCAATATGGATCCCTGTTTTGGACACAATAAATCCAAGGAGTTTTGCTTCACTTAATGCGAAAAAAGACTTCTTGGGGTTAAGGGAAATCCCATATTTTTGACAACATTTGAAGATTTGTTTTAGATCTCTCAGTTGATTACTACGTTTTTTGGAATATACAGTTATATCATCTAAGTATATTACCACTGAACTGTTTACTAAGCCCTTGAAGGCAATGTAAATGGCTCTTTGGAAAGTGTCACCAACATTAATTAGTCCGAACGACATTTTTTTATAGGTGTAAGTGCCCCATTTTGTTTTGAATGTAGTTTTCAGTTGATCATTTGCATGGACTAAGATTTGATTTTAACCTGAGAAACCATCTAGAAAGGACATTAGTTCTAAGCCTACAACTAATTGCAATATCTGATCCATAGGAGGCAACAGAAAATTGTCCTTCTGGCAAGCTTTATTGAGATTGCGAAAGTCTATACAAATCCGAATATCACCGTTTTTCTTTCTGACTAGGACGAGATTAGAGACCCACTTGGAATGCCTGACAGGAAAAATAATTTTGGCTTTTAGTAGTTTATTTAACTTAGATTTAATTTGGATCTCTAGATTAGGATGAATTTTCCTCAAAATCTGTTGAACAGGTTTTTCATCAGAGGTCATAGGAATAGTATGTTAAATAATAGAAGTGTCATAGGTTTTAATATCATTGTAATTCCAAGCAAAGACATTCTTATATTGTTTCAATAGATGTATAAAAGCTGACTTTTCTTCCGATGTGATTCCGAAACCTAAATTTATTTTTTGTGGTTTTGTGTCAGTTCCAAGATTGATCAATTCATACCTTAGAGTTGAACTCTGAAGTTTTGAATTAGTAGATCGTTTGAATCTATCTTTGAGGTAGTATATATCTTCCAATTTAACTACAGATTTTGGTATAGCATTGTTGTTGGTTTCTTGCTTCAATTGGTTTTCATGCTGGTCTTCATCAACTATCTGGTCATCATAAGAGCCTTCTGAAGTGAGGAAGCTTATGATATCAGGATCATTGTTAAAGACTCTCCAGTTGGTGATATTATCAGGAATAGACAGATTAAAAATTAATTCAATGGAGAATTGATCTGGGCTGTAATCTTCTAGTGGAATAAGCTTGGAAGCTACATTGACTAGGAGATCGGCACTAGAATTTTGGAGTCTTAGGATAAAGGAAATATCAAATGCTGTAAGATGTGAGGTCAGGTCTTGGACTAACGATTGATAGTGTTTCAAATTTCTTGACAGACAATGTATAGTATTTCTTACTTGTCTAATGACAATTTCAGAATCTCCAAACACTTGGAGTTATTTGATATTAAGACCAATTGCTTTGTACAACCCTTGAACCAATGCTTCATATTTGGCAATGTTGTTTGTATAATCAAATTCAGGTCTACATGATGGCATAGTCTTTTCCCCTTCTGGGCTAACTAATATGCATCCTTCGCCTGCTCCATCATTGGATCTAGATCCATCAAAAAATAATTTCCAAAATAAAGATTTATGTACAGGTTTATTTTAAAAATTCACACATTTAGATGTGTCTATTTGGGAATAATTTTCAATTTGAGATACAACAAAGTTTTCTAAGAAAGGTGAAGTATGAGCATTGAAATTCCCTAGGAATGACTCAACAGAATAGTTACCGATTATATTATTTCTATATGTTATCAACTCATTTTCTCCTTCTAGTTCTGTCACTATATTTTTTATGTTTCTCTCGATCAACCCTTATCTGATTTGGCTTGCTGCTATAGGGAAGCCACATGTGAGACCAGTCAGTTGCGAAGTAACCATGGAGATTTTTTGACCAGTCCCTACTTAGGATTAAGCCATAGAATTCAGGAATATCAGCTACAAGTATATCAATAACATGAAAAACTTTTATATTGGATGAAAGTCTAATGGTTACTTGATTAAGTTCTCTAACAGCTTTGACTTGAGACCGATCTAATTGTACTATTCGCACTGCAGATTTCTGAGGCTGGACGTTTAACTTAGTGCAAAATTTTCTAGGAAAAATGTTAGATGAAGCTCCAGAATCAACTAAATAGTTGTGCAAGTTTTTATTAAAGACTTCAAAAGTAAGGAGAAATGGCAGAGTATGAGATTTAGATCTTCCACCAATTAGAGCGATGTTGGTTGGATCAATTTTGTTTATAGAAATACTAGGGGGTCTTCCCATTTCCTGAGCTGCATGTGATATTACTGCGGTAGGAAGCGGGGTAGTGGGAACTGCTTTGAGTTCTTTCAAACGTAGCTTCTGCTAATCTTTTAATTTACTAAGCTCACGAAAGGTGATGTTTGCCCTAATTTTCTTAATATCCTCAATACTATTGTTTCTATTTCATCTAGAATTACCAGAGTTTTGGATGAAGGTGAAGAATTTGATTGGGTAGGGTTTGCTTGAGTAGATTTTGGTGAAAATTTCTTACCTACAACTTTATCTCTGGGAGGCGACATTGAAGTTTTCTGTTTTGAATTCGATTGAAGTGGATCAAGCTAATTTCTACTTCTAGTGGCAACAGGTAGTGCTCCCTGATCTTCCTCATTTGGAAGGATAAAATCCCACATTCCTTGTAATTCCACTATTTCTTCATCGTTCGTTTGTGCTTCATTTGAGGCTTCTTCCTCATCTCCATCCGATTCAGCATTCAATATAGCATTTGGCAGTTTAGGATCGGTTGGGGAATTACTTTTATATGGTCTAAAAGGCTTCTTGGACGAAGATTCAACTACTTGTTTTTTTATGTCAACCATTTCGTTAGACATGGTATTCAGGACTTTTTGTAACCCTTCCAGATCAAATGGATCCTTTGGTTTTTTTTCTTAGAATCGTCTCTAAAGGTTACTTTCTTGGATTTTCTTTCCTCTAATGTATTTTTATTTTCTACGGCCAAGATATGTTTTTCAACAGCTATCGCTTCTTTCATATTTTTTGCTAATGTTGGTTTGGAAACTCTATCAACGAAGATGGCTGTGTTTAAAAGTAGAGAAGAAATGTACCATTCATTTCACACCTCATCGCTAGGCTTGGATGCCATAGGTATTTTATTCAATAACTTATTGAAACGAGAGTTCATGTCCTTAATGGGTTCTTTTGGTTCAGCTTCCAAATTGTAGAGGTCCTTTATCAAAGTTATTGTAGACCTATCATCTCCAAATATAGTTAAAAATTTCTCTTGAAAAGCATCCCAACTATTAATAGAGCCTGATGTAATGAAAAGTACCATGATCCTACTACTCCTTATAGAGTATATGAGAAAAATGTTACAAATGTGTCTTCTTCTGCTACTCCATTCAAATTAATGGACAATATTAAATTATTTATATGCTCTTTAGCTAATAGACCATTATCAGGGTTAAATTTAGGTAACCATTTTTCTAGATGTGCTGGCAATTGGGACAAAGGTCAAGCCATTTTAACAGCCCCTTGGTTTGTCCATGGCCTTGGTTGATTATGTGCCATTGTTGGGATATTAGTAGAAGAGGGTGAAGCAATGGTTGAAGGTGATTGGGTAGAGGATGGTGCAACTCCTATACCTGTGTGAGTCACGATCTAGAGTTGGGAAGCAGGTATGTGACCATGCAATGGTATGGATGGAATGGATGATGATGATTAAAGAACCTCGCCGTGAGATTATAATGGTGTCTTCTTAGCCCTTTTATGACTTTGTAGAGGGTATTCAAATGGTGGGATTCCAAGTTTTTCACTTTGTGCTCTAGTTAGCTGTTGCAATGGGGTATATTGAGAAGTGACACTACCTTGGGATAACTCAGATTCTTCTTGCGATATTGAAATCCCTTGCAATTTGTAGTTCAAAGATTGTACTTCAGGGGGTGTTATACCCCTATACCAATAGGTGTCATATATCATTGACTTGGTTTAGCTTTGAAATATGTTCATACCTTTACTTGTTGCAAAGGTTTTCCATATTTGTGAAAAATAAAAAAAATTAAAAAAATGTAAAGAGGGTATACCCTAGAAAAAGAATGAAAGGGTAAAAAGAATAAAGAAAAGGTCAAAAAAGGAAAGAAAATGAACCCCAACAAAAAGAAAAGACCATGAAAGTGTGCAAGTCTAAATGCCACTACTTTTTCACTTTTGTAGAATAATGATTGTGTGCAGCTTGTCACCTAGGCCACAATCCATGATAACCAAATAGCTTAATCTTGGTTATTACATGTTTTCAATTTCATGTTTTAGATATAGAGAATAAAGATCTGAACAAACAGTTTAATCTTGGCAGATAAGTAGATAGGTAGAGTGAATAAAAGGAGCTCAATAGTTTAATCTGAGCCCTTGGATGTAATAAGTGTAGATATAGATAGATATCACTATGTAAAAGAAAAGAAAGTTTGAAAAGGGTTTGCCAGTCTAAGTGCACCCTAATAAAGAAGTGAAAATGCTAGGGTAAAGTAGGTAGGGTAAGTAGATGATGTTTGCAAAATAAATGTGAGGTGAATGTTAAGTTTAAATGCTTAAATCTTTTACTTTCATCACTATGCAAAGACATGTATCACATGGAAGGCACATCAACATTCAAAGTCACAATAATTAACCTCCCCATTCATTTCCCCTAAAAATTTTCACTAATTCCCTAAGTGCTAAAGGTAATTGCCATAGTTAGAGGGGCTCAGAGTTTTTCTCTGAATATTGGAGGGACTGGACCCTCGGCCCAATAATTGGGAATGCCTAAAGTTCTTAAGTCCCTTTCATCAACATTACCCCCATAAGATCACTCATTCCTTTGATAAAACTTTTCCTAAGTAAAATCCTATTTTACTTAGGGAAATTGAAATAAATCTTCATAAAACCCTCTTATACACTTTAAGTCAATATGTTATATGATGAAATACTTTTGGAAAACATTGGACTTAGCGCTTTCCCATTAATTTGGTCATATTAACCAGTAATGTTTTATTATATAATTCTCAAATAAAAGAAAATTACCCACGCCTGTATTATTATATTATGCAAAACCCAAAATTATTATATATCCTTCCCCGATGGTTAAGTATATCCATAAAACAAATAATATATGGGATTAATTAACTAACCTGTAGTTGATTAAGAACCCGATCCCACCACCATTTAATGAGGATTAATTTAGTCATCCAGACTAATTAATAACTCTCCCAACCAATCAAATCACCCCCAATATGATTAATTCCTTTAATTATTATCGGGCCCACCACTGTTATTCATCAGTCACGTCATTACCCCGACCACCATCCGATCGGATCCTTCATATCTGATGGCCTTTGCTCAAATCGTGCGGGCCTTTTGTTCGACCTTTAGCGTGGAATGTGAGCGGTTTCATAAACAGTACCAATGCTACGTGTCGAAAGATGTATGGCATCACACTGCTCCTCCCAAATACCACTTTCCCTCCAAAAGCGGTGTGATAAAACCTGCTTACCGCCTCCTACTAACCACAAAACATCAAATCGCCTCCTTGCTGACGCCACCTATCCGTATCATGAAACCCGCCAAAAACTTTGAATTTGCATAAAAACAAAGTTAATCTATTTTTCCATTATTATTTTCAAAGCTCATGCATGCAATCGGAATGTAAATTTGACCAGCTCGTACTCCAACCATCAACTACCCCAAAAATTGCAGTCCGACGCCGCTCCAGTCCACCATTTTCACCCAGTGAACCAGTAATCCATTTCCAATCACTCCATAAACAGGTATTTACCAGTTTCCTTCTAGAAACCCTGTAAATACTTAATTTCCTCTGTTATTACATTGAAAACCCCAAAATTCGGTGTAATTCAGTTGCGAAACTTACAGTAAAGAAACCTAGGACCCTATGTTTTCACCAACTTTACTCAAAAATCCCATTTCTATCTCTGAATCCACAAGTACCAAAAATGGAAGCCCCTGTAGCCCTCAATGTACCTCCCATCACTACTCCTCATAGAGATTTGGATTATTTTCCCTTAGTAGATAAAGATTTTCAAATAAAAGACCTCACATTTGATGACTCCCCCTTGAGACTACATTGTAAATACCAGAACCTTTACCTCAATAATGTTGATAATATTGGTCTGTGGGAATCCAATGTCCCAAAGTATCAATTCCCTTATGTGCACATTTTCCTAAACATTGTTCACCAGTGCCATGCCAATTATAACCCTAATCTCAGAGCTGTAATGTCCCCTGACCAGCAAATCCTTTTTAACATTACAATAGACTGCATCAATGAAATATTGCAGTTGCAACCTAGTCATAACCTTACCCCTCTGTCTATTGTTGATTTACTTGACAAATATTCCAAACTATCCAGCTTAGAGATTGCCAGAGTTTGCCAAATGTTCATGTTAGAGCAATACATTTAAGAAAAACCTCCACCCTACATGGCAACTGCTTTTACAAGTTTAGGGAGAGATATTATTACCATGATTGCCTATATTCTTGGTTTCTCAAGCAATGAATATGTAGATGAAATGACCTTTGCTTATATGACTATCTTCACCCATGGAAAACCCCCTACTGCCAAGTATGACTATGCTACATTCATAGTTGACAAAATCCATGATCAGTTCATGAGATTGGAAAATGAGAGAGTGTTCAAGTATTCCACAGTCTTGTATCACCTCTTCCTATATTACCAAACTGACAAATTCCCATTCTCTATGAATAAGCTTGATACCAGAGGCAATGCTAGATCATTCATTTTTTGGACTTCCATCTTTGAATTTACTCATACACTTCTCCCCATTCATACAATGAATTCATAGATCAATTTGTCTATCCTATAACCACCATGCTGATAGGCATCCTCCCCCAAGAATCAGTGATGATATCAAGAGAATCCTTCAATTGTCAAAGCAGTACAACATAGGTGACTGGTACTTGTACCAGAATCACACTGAGATCTGAATCTATGGTTGTGAACTCCCTCCTTTCAAGCTGCCTAAGTAAGTTACTATGAGATTGTTTGCCCTGGAATATTACAGAAAATATTAAACTCTGACCAAATTCATTTCATCCAGGCAAAGAAGAAAGCCCAATTGAGGATTAAAGACCACTTAGGTCCAATTGTGTGCAACAATAGAGAAGCAGGGAAAAGAGCAGAAGAAATCATAGAAACAACAATGAGACTAAAGAAAAGAATTGCTTGGGTTTATGACCCTCATGGTTTCATCAGTGACAGGAGGACAAAACATAAGCTTTCACCCTACATCCATCACTGAATCTCTGAGATAGAACTATATGCCAATTTAGATGAATGGAGAGAAGAGACATTGATAGAGGAAGATAGTGATAAAGTTGAAGTTGAGAATGTGATGAAAGATTTGGAGAAGAGACCTGACCTGGACTCATTTGTATAGGTGCCAGCTGAAACTTCCCAAAAGCCAACACAGGAAACTAGTACTCCCATAGCAGAGCCATCATAGGGACAAACTAAGGAAACTAGTGTTCCTACTTTAGAACAAACATAACAACCACAAGTATCAGAGCAACCTAAAATCTCTGAAGAAAGATTTCCACCACAGCCACATCCAGTTCAGAGGAACATGGGAAATCTCCCAGTTGTGCAGACTCCCCGGAATGAGGAAAAGAATTTGAAAAGAGTTAGGGAACTATCTACCCCTTCTAGTAGACCTATAGATCAAACCTTTGATAATAGGCAAAGGTTGAATCCTTATTTAGAGGAGGAGGTCATAGATGAAACTACAGAAAGCATGAAGAAGGAAGGAGCAGACAATCTACATACATCCCCAAAAGGTGGGACACCTTCAAGCTCACAAAAGCAAGAATTGGAAAGGCAACAAAGCACAGAAGTTTCATCCCTTAGATCTTCTTCTGAAAAGATTATAGACATAAAGGGGAAATTCAAGGAGATAAAGACAAAAAATGAGCAGATGAAGGCCCAAGCCTATGCTCAGTATTTAAAGATGGCTCCTACAAATCAAACTATATTGATGTCAGCTTTTGAGATCAAAGAAGAAAAAATGCAAATGAGCTTTCTAAAGACCACAATGCTGCAGCCAAAATTCTTGGTAGATTATCTCAAAACTGTCTTTGAAGTCATGGCTAAAGACATCCACCCAATAGACCAGATAGAACTGCACAAACAAACAAGGGAGATGGTCTATTCTACACTGACTAGCAAGGCAATGATGCCACATAGGTTGCAAAAATCCCCGAGGAACACTACTGCCCAATTGCAACTAGAAAAGGCCTCCTCAAAAGCAAAAGACAACATAATCAAATCATTGGAGGAGTTGATTATTGAGTTGGGCGATGACCCAAAGGATGTCAAGGTAGCATAAAACCTAATAAAGAAGAAAAATGAAGATATAGCTACACTTAGGAAACAATTG
This sequence comes from Pinus taeda, assembly GCA_000404065.3. NCBI lineage: Eukaryota > Viridiplantae > Streptophyta > Pinopsida > Pinales > Pinaceae > Pinus > Pinus taeda. Next base: position 287,575 of record APFE030906418.1, on the reverse strand, counting down.
AAATTGCCATCACTCATTCACCCTCAGACTACTGAAGTGATTGAGAAGAAAAATGAAGAAGAGCTTATGGACTTGGTCCTTAAGCTAAATGAGCAATTAAAATAAATAGAGCAAGAATTATAGAAATCAGTACAGTTAAGGCAGAGTGATTCGACGACATAGCCCCAGACTATAGCGCCTATAGTTTCAACAGCAGTCCCTTATACATTGGCATCAACTTTAGCAGCAAATATTCCTTTGGCAACAACTGCACCCATAGAAGTAACAGGTACATCATAGAAAGGTATACCAACATAGACAACAAAGGACTTGATTAAGTCCATGGAGGAGATGAAGCTCCAAGTCACAAAGTTGCAGAAAGTGAAAGAGAAATTCACTACATTGGAGCAGAAATATGATATATCAAAAATCAATTTTGTAGAAGAGATGAGGAAAAACAAAGGCTTAACCCAACAGATTAGAGCACTAGAGAAAGATGTTACATTTGAAAAGCCCTTGACAGAGATCAGAAGGATATTGTGGACCAAGATCATTGATTCCATCAATGATATTTGGTCATCAATTCAAATTATTTTTGAACAAATTGATTTGGTTAAGCCTGCTCTTGAAGAAGTTTAAAGAACCAGAGAGGAATTGGATAGAAAGCCTGAAGAGGCAATCCAGTTAATCAATTTTATAAACAGTAGAAACAGGAAAAAGTTGGAACAATTAAACTTTGAGGATAGGACTGCTACCGTCCTTGAAATAAAGAAAGTATTGACCAAAAGAATTTAATGCAAGGCCTAGAAAGAAAATGTCAAAGTATGCAGGAAGATATCGATGAGTTCATAAGGAAATTTGGCATCTTACAAGGTAAAGGACTCCCAAGTCCTTTAGTCATCAATGACAAGCTAATGGTTCAGATAGACTACATCAACAAGTTGCATCAGCAAGCTGACAGTTAGGCCAGTTCATCTGCAGTCAAGGCATTTCCCACAAGGAAGGTTCTCTATGATAGTTTGGAGAACCTTTTTTACATAGAACGTGAAGTGAAGCACCTATTCCTAGTGTAACCCAATTTTGTGAAATATATTGAAGAATATGAAATATACAGGAAGCTAACAAGGACAAGAATACCAAAAGATGATTGGTGGTCCAGCATGACTGATATCCTGTAAATTGCCATGACTTAAGTGAGGTAAAGAGAAATAATTACCACATTAAATTTTGGTAAAAAGGGTGAAAAATGGTGGACAGATAAAGAGTATCAGATACAAGTGAAAGAGTATCAGTGAAAAGATAAAATCAGATGTCCAACACAGAGTTACTAGCACGACAACAAGATGCATATTCATAGGACCTGCCTCTAGCTCCTTCAACAAAAACAGAGATATCAACAATCAATTCACATTCAGTTTCTACATTCGAGACCATCTGCCTCTATATTCATGTAAAAGATATTTAGTTTCCGTAGAATATATCTCTCTTAGTTAGGAGATATTTTTATGTAAACATTTGTATAAATACTTCCTCATTTGAAGTAATGAGTGTGTATTCATAAACATTTCTGTAGACAATTTACTTTTGGAATTGAAGTGTTGTTGAACAACTTTTCTATGGCTGGCTCGAACAAAGTAACAAAGCAAAGGACTTTTACAGGATACCTGTGTCAAACGAGAAACAAATAAGTATTCTATATCTTGTGTTTTTATAGCTTTTCTGGTTTAATAAAAATTCATATGTATTCATATATGAATGATAAACGAAAAGTTATATCTTAGAAAGAGCTTTACTACATTTTGTCTTTAAAATCATTTATATTCTTAATGTTTTCTTCCAGGCTATTATAGGTAGGGAATTCTCAATTGCTCCCTACTTTCATAGTTTATTATTATGACCATTTAACAAAGAATACTTAATTTCTTTTTTGTTAATGAGCACTCACTTTCCCTCATCTTGGACCCTATTGAAGGATTCTTAGTTGCCCTTCCTCCCTATTCAAGACCATTTCACCCATTTGAAACTATCATTTGTCTTCTGTTTGGCTATCCTACCTTGTGAAATTTCTCCTTTGTTAAATCAACCTGATCCAGTTAAGCCATCCTTCAGTTGACTCCATAGCCCAATGGCCTGAAATAACATTTTCTATCCATCTGCTCTCAAATTCCACCACCAAACAAAATCAAAACACCCCAAGCTTTAATAGCTAGCCTAATATCTCACAAAACAAAGCTAAATCATAAAGAGAGAGCCCACTCTGAGTACAGATTCGCTAGATTCTATACTTAAAAGATTAGTTTGTGATTACCTCAGAGTGTCCCTTATTTTGATAACTTCTAAGGGAAAATCTGAGTGATAACATAGTGGCGACTCCACTAGGGATACTAATTCCTCAGTCAAAACAAGTCTTTAAGAAACACAAAGTTTGATTATATGCATCTTAAAGAGTTCATAGAAGTTATTTTGATGTCTTTATAAGAAATTGAAAAACGAAAAACCTAAAATATGGATTCATAAAGGACTCGATACACTAGGGCTAATCCTGACCCTAATCCACCCCCAGTGTTTGAGCACCCCAATTTGATCCCCAAAATTCTTAGAAGACAAAAAAGCTCTGTTAGCCCTCAACCCATATTTAGATCTCAATCTTGTCCTGCTAAATGGCTTTACCTAGAAGACCTACCCTTTGATGATTACTTTGAAACCTCTCTGTTTCGGACTTCATTCGAATCTAAATTAATAGACCTAGTCCAAGACCCATAATTCATCAGAGAACTCGAGATCCAAAGAGATAATTTTTTAATTGACCAACATTTGCAGAATTTACCTCAATCTAATCTTACCACTGAAGGAAATCCTAACCCTTCTATAGTCACTTCTTTTTCTACAAGCTCCTCATATGTCCCTCATATCTCTCAACCTCAAACCACTCCATATTTGACTTCAACCCCTAGTCGTCCATCCACACCTCAGACATCCACTGTTACCCCAACTCCAGCATTTGTTTCAAAACTACCTACAACAATGGCCAACATATATGCTCCTCTTGTGCTGCCAGCTAATTTAGGTGCCATGCCCCAAGACTATCGAAGTAATATCACATCCTTTGATGGCACTAGAATCTATACAGTCCAACAAAATATTAGGAAAATGACTGATTATTTCGAAAAGTATGAAATAAACACTGTTGATCTGCAAGTGAGGACTTTTGTGCAAAGCCTTACTGGAGATGTTAGAACCTGGTTCAGAGCCTTAACAACCAATAGAATAGACAACCTAAGAACCCTCTACCAACAATTCCTAAATAGATGGAAGAAAATAAAAGACGCTCTTCAAATCTTATCTGAATATGAGAATCTCAAAAGAGGACCATAAGAAACTGTGCAAGACTATTGCACTAGATTTAATACTGTGTATAATGCTATTCCCCTTGACCTAAGGCCTCCCCTTGGCTTAGCCTTAACCAAATTCCCCAATGGATTTGATTCTGATAGATAGAACAAAAACCTCCTACATTGGAAGATATGTAAAGCATAGTAGTAAGCATTGAAGCCAACCTGCTCTCTAAGTGATCCAAAGCTAGGAGTGAAAGAAGGATACCATTAAAAGAAGAAAGCTCACCCTTCGAACAAAAGCTAAATGCCATAATTAAAGGAATGGATAGACTAGGAGACAGAGTGGAGATAATTGAAAGGAAATCTCCTTGGGATAGCCAGCAAACTAAACCAAGGAGAAATCCTAATTTTATTAAAAATCAAAACCAGAACACTGGAAAGAATGGTCCTGACCAAAACATCAAACCCCCTTTCCAGGAAAACTATGCAAAAGATTCTCACTGTGAAGGCCCAGAAGAAGATACTCAAATCAATTTGTTGGGGCTTAATGATGAAGAAGAAGTTTTCTTATCCCAAGATGATTAGGAGGCTCACATACTTAAACAATTTAAAACCCAATTGTTGAGCCATTAATATGTCATTATTATTATCACTATTGAACGCTTATTCCACCCATTTCTACCATTTTTTATCACGTCATTTATCATAATTTATCATATAATTCTATTTTATAATTATTTATGCTCTTATGGATATATATTATTTCTTCTCCTTTATTTTTAATAAATTGATTATTATGCATGTTTTTACCAATGATGGTTTATTAATAAATTTGTTCACCATTTTAGCCTCCAAGATATTTTCCAGATTGAAGATTTGATCATTAAATGTGCAAACTCAGAAATTCATTGGAATAAGAAGTGATAATTTTGTATTGAATGGTTCGGGCAAATGGAGAAGAATCTGGGAATTCGAAACATGAGTTTTGTTTAGAACATACCAAATTAGTTTTGTAATGAGCAATTTTCCTGAATTCGGCCCGTACTAAGAGAAACAGAAGGTTCTCTAAAGACGTTTTTCTCAGATTTGCTGTTGTGGCCATTTTCCAAATTATCCCAGTTGCAATGCCAAATTCAACTGGATCCTATTGAATGATTGATGGAAAGATATTTCAGATATGATCTTGCTTATCAATTTGTTGAGAACAATCCAATTTTGTAATAGAAATCATATTGTAATCATCACAGTTGTAAATTCTCTTTTCTCTCTATGTATTTAAATTAGAACAAAGATCGGGGAATTATGGATTCATGATTCATGATGGATGATTAGAAAGAGAATTAGATGGATTGTTAGATTAGAGATAAATAGGGTAGGATAGGAGGAATGAGGGAATTACTATTGAGAAATTGTAACTATTATTGTTGACTCTCATTGCTGAAGCAGAAAATGAAACTACTATAATGTTTATGCAATGATTAACATATAAAAACAGTTGCAGTTGCTTCACATCTTCTGAAGTAATCCAGTGGTGCTTCACTAGCAGCTAAGGGCCCGACCCTACTAGATCCACTTGCTTCTTGTATCATTATTTTATAGTTCCGTGTGATGGTTTGATTTCCTTTTCATTTCTTTAATTTGTTTTATTTAGTAATCTTCTGTTTCTGAACATTTCACTGAATCGCCCTGTTATATCAAAATCGTGATTGGATTGTGTTGATAGCAAGATTATTATTCATAACTTAAAATGTCATGTTGTTCATTCTGAAATAATATTGCATTGTCTAATTCAGATTTTGTTGCTCATTTACAATTGTGATTGTTGTTTATTTAACTACGGTTCACTTACAACTGTGATTGTTGTTCACTTAATTACTGTTCAATTGTAATTACGATTGCCATTCCTATTATACTTGTGGTTAATGCTCATTTTGCTAGGATAAGATTTCTAATTCAATTTAATTTACAGTTGCTGTGTGTTTCCACTTAATTAGCTTTACCGTTCTGTTATATTTCAGATTGTTGTTCATTTCCATTAATTTAGCTTTGTTAATTTCCATTAATTTAGTGTTGCTGTTCAAATAGGCTTTGTTGTTATCTCTTTCATGCAAGGATTTGATTTCACCTTTTAACTGATATTGCAGCAAGTGTATTTTAGTGAGTATTTCCAATTGAATTTCCATTTCCAGTTATTTTCTTTAGTGTGGATTGAAATATCAACAACTGTAAAGGACACTGACTACCGTTGTCTAAGTTCTCAGATTGGAGATCTTGCTTACGATTGATTTTCATTTGTATTAGTTTAGAGGGGAGAGAGTTATCATTACTGAGTCCTCGACTGATGATTGTTTGAGTAAATGATTTATTTACAGAACATTTCAGTTTCTTGTTGTTTCGATTAGATTTTGTTTTCAGCATTCATTTACTTTTGCATTTTAAGAACTATAATGCAAAACATTACTCTTGAGCAAGTGACCACCTTAGATTGAGTACGTTCTTGAAATAAAAAAATCATCCCTGGGTTGACAATTAATGTGAAGATAATTAGGAGTTAAAAAGACACCTTTTATACCTCAACACCAATCAGGAGAATCTTTCGACTTTAGGCAGGGATATGACTCAGCTGTCTTTGAGGTGCACAAGCAAGACAATCTAGGAAGTAGGAAAATTGATGTCGCTGAAACAAACAAGAAAACAATCCCAAATTAGCCCAAAAAAGGTAAGACGATAAACATACCATTGCAAATTCTTTCTAGATCAAACACTAATCCTCTTGACCCCATAATTGAAGATGTCTCTGATAATCAACCAAACAATAAACAACCTTCCACTTCCCCTCCTTCCAAGGAAACTATGGAAGAACCTCCAAAGGTTGATTTAGGAGAATCATCGAATCATGACTCTAATCCTGAAAAGGAGAAAGACATAGAAAACACAACTACTCGAAATCCAAGAGCCCAAATAGAAAAATCCTTTAATTTGGAAGCAGAAGTTGGCAAGCTGAAATTTTTTGTTCCATTATCTGAATTAGCTAAACACGATGTTTACCAGAATCAAATCAATAGATCATTGAAAATTATTGGAATTAAAGATTCAATTAATCTTTATGATGACCTACCCGAGTTATTCTTTGGCCCAAAAGTGAATGGGAAACCATTGGAAGGAGGAATTCGTCCCTTCTATGTTAGCCTAAACATACATGATAAGATTCTTCACAATGCCATGTTTGAATTTGGTGCATCTCACAACCTTATGCACAAATATGTCATGGAAAAACTAGACCTAGAATCACTAGACCATACAAAGATGTATTTTCTTTTGATTCCAGCCAAGTGAGTTGTTTTGGATTGATAAAAGACATATGTGTTTCATTGGCTCAATATCCTACAAAAGCAATATTAATGGACATAGTGGTAGTCGATATACCACCTAAATATGGCATGCTATTGTCAAGATCCTGGGAAGCTAAGCTTCAGGGATCTCTTCAACTGGATATGTCATATGCCACTATATCGATTTTTGGACAACCTAAGAAACTATACATAGAAACATTGATGAAATATGTAGTAAGTAGTCAGGAAAAACACCAAAATCTCCCCATCTACTCAGTATGCTCTGATATGGATTCTTTCATTCTTTACAATGCAGAATCCGGTCCTTCAAATATCTTAGAGGTTTTAGCAATAGAACCAAAAGAAATTGAAAAATAAAAATCAAATGTTCATATCTAGGAAATATCAAATAACAAAGAAAAATCAGATGACAATGAAGACCCAAATGCCATGGTTAAACAAGTTCCCACTACCCTACATACAAATTATGAACATGAAATCTTTTGGCATTTAGATTTTGATGGATCGGTAAATAAACTAGGAGCAGGAGCAGGAGTTTGGGTGTATAATTTAGAAAATGATCATGCTGAAGGCCATGCCTACAGATTAAATTTTAGATGCACCAATAATATGGCAGAGTATGAGGCTCTCTTGTTAGGTCTTAAACTTGTTAAAATATTAGGAGCTATAAAGGTGTCCATCATGGGAGATTCAGAATTAATAGTTAAACAAATTAAAGGGACTTACTCAACTAGGGATGCTGGACTAGGATATTATAGAGGAACAGTCATAGAAATCCTCAACACTTTTTTGCAAACCTAGCTTGCAACTATTCCCAAAAAACATAACATGCAAGCCCACAGTCTGGCCATGTTTGATAGCACCTGCAATTACTTTTTCAACCTAATCATCAGTATACTGCTGAGATTAAGCACACACCAGCCATCCTTGATAATCTTAAGAACTGGCAGGTTTTTGATAGTGATAAGCAGATTAATAATTTTTTAACTTTAGATGAGGAATTTTCTAACCTCAAAATAGATGTTGATACAACTACTAATTCTAATCAAATAAATGAGGTAGAAATTAACATTTCAGAAGAGAATCTAATAAATATTCTTCACCCAACCAAATTCACAAAAACAGAAATTCAAGACCTGGAAAAATGAACCTAGATGAAATAATTGAAGAAGAAAAAGAGGTTATCAACCTAAAGGACAATCATTTACCCAAAGGATTGACTCCTCTGTAAGATTCGTTTGACTCTAATGACATTCCAAAGAAACCTAAAATGGAGCCTTTAAAGGCAGACATCGAAGAATATAACTTGGGAACACAGGATAATCCCAAATTGATAAAATTGTCAAAATCGTTACCTCTTGATCAGAAGCTAAAGTATGTTGAACTTATGAGGGAATTCCAGGATGTCTTTGCCTAGAGTTATGAAGATTTGAAATCCTATGACACCTCTATTATTTAGCACACTATAGCTTTGAAAGAAAATCAAAGGCCCTTTAAACAAAAACTCAGAAGAATTAACCTTGTGCTATTACCATCAATTGAGAAAGAAATCAAACACATGTATGAAGCAGGGATTATTGCCCCTATTAGGTTCTCAAAATGGGTATCTAATCAGGTACCTACTAGAAAGAAAACAGGTGAAATAAGATTATGTGTTGACCTAAGAAATGTGAATAAGGTCTCTCTGAAAGATAACTATCCGTTACCCAAAATGGACCATATATTGTAAAGGGTAGTTGGTTCTTCAAGAATCTCACTTTCAGATGGGCTTTTAGGGTATAACCAAATCTTAGTTCATCTTGATGACTAAGAGAAAACAACATTTACAACACCATGGGTTACCTTCATGTACATTAAAATGCCCTTTTGGACTAAAAAAAGCAGGAGCAACTTTTCAAAGAGCAATGGACATTGCCTTTGCAAAAGAAATTCATGATTTTCTTGTTATATATCTTGATGATCTCACTGCTTTTTCTAAATCATATCAGTAGCACTTGGAGCATCTCAGGCAAGTCTTTTTAAAGTGCAGAAAATATTTCTTTAAATCCAAAAAAGTGTTTGTTCGGTTTGGCGGACGGAAAACTGTTAGGTCACATCATTTCTAAGAATGCATTTGAATTGACCCTTCCAAGATCGAAGCTATTTTACAAATTCCATATCCCAGAAACATTAAAGAGTTGTAGGCATTTTTAGGAAAGATTAATTTTCTAAGGAGGTTTATTTCTAACTTAGCTGAACTCATTAGATCATTAAATAACATGTTAAAGAAGGATTCAACCATTAATTGGACAATTGAGGCTAAACAATCATTCGAAGAAATTAAATTAGCCTTAACAAGAACACCAGTCCTCTCAAGTCCACAATTTGATAGAGACTTCATCATTTTTTCTTTTGCATCAGAACACACCATAGCTGCAGTTTTACTACAAAAAGATGATCAAGGATGTGAAAACCCATAGCATTTTTTAGTAAAGCTCTTAGAGGTGCATCTATAAAATACAAAATAATGGAAAAACAAGCTTTTTCATTGGTAAAAGCTCTTAAATATTTCAGGGTCTATATTTATATTCTCATATAATAGCTTATGTTCCTAATGCAGTAGTCAAAGACATCCTAACTCAGGATGGAATTTATGGCAAAAGAGGAAAGTGGATAGCTACTATCTTAGAATATGATTTAGAGATAAAACTAAATAAGCTAATTACAGGTCAGGGATTGGCTAAACTCATGGTAGAAACCAATTACCAAGCCCTAGACATAAATCTCATTGCAGAGCGCAACAACAAGCAGGAGATGGTGACTCCACAGATCATCTAGGCCTTTTCAGATTCACCTTGGTATGCTGATATTATTTATGTGTTACAAAACCTATAGGCTCCTTCAGGGTTGTCCAAAACCATGAATAGATTTTTGAAAATGAAGCCTTCAAAATTTTTCATCTTAGATAATTCTTTATTTTGGAAAAATCATGAAGGCATTTTTTAAAATTGTTTATTGAAAGAAGAAGCTGACAAGGTTCTCCAAGAATTTCATGCAGGGGACTGTGGTGGACAACTATATTGGAAGTCAACTACTGACAAAATTCTAAGAGCTAGATTTTATTGGCCAACCTTGTTTGTAGATGTAAAGAAATTTGTAACTATCTACAACAAATGCCAAATATTTGAAGGAAAAATAAAATTGTTACCTTTACCATTGAAACCCATATCCATCGAGAAACCTTTTCAACAATGGGGTCTTGACTTCATTGGAGAAATTCATACACCCTCTTTTGGTAAAAAAAAATGGATAGTCACTGCAACTGACTATTTTACAAAATGGATAGAAGCCATTCCCTATAGACTGGCCACAGACATTGTCATCATAGGATTTCTAGAGGCCAATATTCTATCCAGATTTGGTTGCCCAGATAAAATTATCACAGATAATGTTGCAGCCTTCAAGTCAAAGAAAATGATTAATTTCTATAACAAGTACCATATCACACTGGGTCATTCCACAACCTACTATCCTCAAGGGAATGGACTTGTAGAATATTCCAACAAGAGTATAATTAATATCATCAAAAACTGTTGGAAGAAAATAAGAAAACTTGGAACAAAAAATTGATCAATGCTTTGTGGGCAAATAGGCTTACAACCAAAAAATCCATTGGAACCGGTTCCTATGAGTTAGTATATGGCATGGAGGCTACTTTTCCCTCATCTTTAGGGGTTCCTGTCATGAAATTACTGTAATAAGCTCAAGTGGAACCAAATGATATACAAAGAAGGATAAACGAGACCATCCATTTGCAACAAACCATGGAGGAGGTGTACCAAAGATCTCAAGTACTACAAGAAAAACTCAAAAAGATCGTTGATAGAAGGGCCAAGGCAGAAGATTTCTACCTTGGAGACAAAGTGTTAAGATGGGATTCAAGAAGAGAGGACAAAGGAAAACATGGTAAGTTTGATTTCTTGTGGAAAGGGCGATATATAATATATTCTTTTAGAGGAAACAATGCATATTTTCTTAAAGAGTTAAATGGTGCAGAACTTGACGGAGGACCAGTTAATGGTCGAATGTTGAAACATTACTTTGATCCCAGTTTTTAACTATGATTAGATTTATAACTATACATAATATATCCTTTATAATGTCAGTGTTGATTGGATGGTAAGAGTGTGAATTTGAAGCCCGAAGAGAAGGCCATAAGCTTCAAAACCATTACTGTCATAAATACACATAAAGTAGCAAGGAAAATAAGATTGCAGAGCACATTCAAAGTCATTCAGAGGTCACTGATCTACTGTTCTTGACTTTCTACCAGGAAAAGCCATCCCCAAGTGGAGCCACTGTTATGCCTCTATACCAATGGGTGTCATATATCATGATTGACTTGGTTTAGCTTTGAAATATGTTTATACCTTTACTTGTTTAAAAGGTTTTCCATATTTGTGAAAAATAAAATAAAATTAAAAAATGTAAAGAGGGTATATCCTAGAAAAAGAATAAAAGGGTAAAAAGAATAAAGAAAAGGTCAAAAAAGGAAAGAAAATGAACCCCAACAAAAAGAAAAGACCATGAAAGTGTGCAAGTCTAAATGCCACTACTTTTTCACTTTTGTAGAATAATGATTGTGTGCATCTTGTCACCTAGGCCACAATCCATGATAACCAAATAGTTTAATCTTTGTTATTCGATGTTTTCAATTTCATGTTTTAGATCTAGAGAATAAAGATCTGACCAAATAGTTTAATCTTGGCAGATAAGTAGATAGGTAGAGTGAATAAAAGGAGCTCAGTAGTTTAATCTGAGCCCTTATATGTAATAAGTGTAGATTTAGATAGATATCACTATGCAAAAGAAAAGAAAGTTTGAAAAGGGTTTTTACAGTTAAGTGCACCCTAATAAAGATGTGAAAATGCTAGGTTAAAGTAGGTAGGGTAAGTAGATGATGGTTGCAGAATAAACGTGTGGTGATTGTTAAGTTTAAATGCTTAAATCTTTTACTTTCACCACTATGCAAAGGCATGTATCACATGGAAGGCACATCAACATTCAAAGTCACAATAATTAACCTCCCCATTCATTTCCCCTAAAAATTTTCACTAATTCCCTAAGTGTTAAAGGTAATTTCCATAGTTAGAGGGGCTCAAAGCATTTCTCTGACTTTTGGAGGGACTGGACCCTCGACCCAATAATTAGGCATGCCTAAAGTACTTAAGTCCCTTTCATCAACATTACCCCCCCATAATATCACTCATTCTTTTGATAAAACTTTTCCTAAGTAAAATCCTATTTTACTTAGGGAAATTGAAATAAATCTTCATAAAACCCTCTTATACACTTTAGCCTGTCAATATATTATATGATGAAATAATTTGGGAAAACATTAGACTTAGTGCTTTCCCATTCATTTGGTCATATTAACCATTAATGTTTTATTATATAATTCCCAAATAAAATAAAATTATCCATGCCATGAAAAACCCCAAATTATTATATATCCCACCCTGATGGTTAAGTATAATCGTAAAACAAATAATATATGGAATTAATTAACTAACCTGTAGTTGATTAAGAACCCGACCCTACCACCATTTAATGAGGATTAATGTAGTCATCTGGACTAATTAATAACTCTCCCAACCAATCAAATCTCCCTCAATATGATTAATTCCTTTAATTATTATCGGGCCCGCCCCTGTTATTCATTAATCATGTCATTACCCCAACCATCGTCTGATCTGATCCTTCAGATCCGACAGACCTCACTCATATCGCGTGGGCCTTTTGGTCGACCTTTGGCGTGCGATGTGAGTGGTTTCATAAACAGTTTCGATGCTCCATGTTAAAAGATGTTTGGAATCTCACTACTCCTCCCAAATACCACTTACCCTCCAAAAGCGGTGTGATGAAACCTGCTTACTGCCTCCCACTAATGACAAAACGTCAAGTCGCCTCCCCACTGACACCACCTGTCCATATCATGAAACCTCCCAAGAGCTTTGACTTTGCATAAAAACAAAGTTAATCTATTTTTCCATTGTTATTCTAAAAACTCATGCATGCAACTAGAACGTGAATTTGACCAGTGCGTAATCCAACCATCAACTGCACCGAAAATTACAGTCTAACACCGCTCCAGTCCACAATTTGCAGCCAGTGAACCAGTACTCCTTTGCCAATCACTCCATAAATAGTTATTTACTAGTTTCCTTCTAGAAACCCTATAAATATTTAATTTTCTTTGTGATTACATTGAAAACCCCAAAATTTGGTGTAATTCAGTTGTGAAAGTTACAGTAAAGAAACCCAAGACCCTCTGTTTTCACCAACTTTACTCAAAAATCCCATTTCTATCTCTGAATCCATAAGAACTAGGAATGGAAGCCCCCATTGTTATAGACATATTTGGGCACTGCAACCCCAATCATATATGTCGATAAACCAAGGGCTCTTTAACCCCTAAAAGT